>JAAAKQ030510369.1:0-19726 GCA_010016005.3 Zanna intricata
GTGTCAAAATTTGAGCTAAATCGATGCAGAACTTTTTGAGTTTTTGAAGCGTACACAAATCAACATAACATTTTTATAAATATAGATTTATTTATTTTCTTCACTCTTTTAACTTTCTTCAATACCAATTTTATTTCTGCATATAGATATCTGTTTCATATTATTATTATTATTAATATTATTACTTCTACATGTTTCTGTATATGGTTTTTAAAGTAAGTGTTTGTAATGAACATTTTGTTTTTGTTACAAAACTTGATTATTCTTTCTACTTTTTCATTATTAATCCCCAATCTTGAATGTTATTTGTTCCCAAACATTTAGGCATCTAGTAATACCTGAAACTCTTATACATATATCTTTTTTTTGTCAGGATTCTGACAAAATTGCAAGTATCAGATCCAAAACAGTTTTCCTTCATACTTAGAACGAAAAGCTTCCTTTTTTGGTCTCAGCATCATTATTTAACAATATATAAAGTTTATTTTATATTAAAAATATATTTCAATCCAGTAAACAGGCTTTTAATGGCATGGAGCTTTGTTGAAAATTTTTCTAGTAATTCTTTTTTTTAATTATACTATCTTTATTAACTTTTTTTTTTAATAGTAAAGTATATTGGAACTTGAGTATAAAATGGTCTGATCATCTAAAATCATGAATTGTTGAGTCCACATAGAAATTCTAATTGCTAAACTCACCATTTTTCCCTTTGTTTGTTAGCTGCAATAACTATAATGTTCAAATTATACATAAATTTATTTTTTTATTTGCATGTTATTAAAAATGTTTTATATTTATATAAATATATATATATTTATTTATTATTCACACACACACACACACACACACACGTGCACGCGCACACACATATATATATATATATATATATTTTTATTTTTTTTCCCATAAAATACAAAACTTATAAGTATAGTTCAATAGCAACCCTGTTAACTGAGCTTCTATAAACAAATCTAACCATGAATATGTAAATCAAGTTTCTTTAAAGGAAAAAACCAGCACCTCATACTGAAAATTTATCACGCTGATTATAAAAAAAATGAAAATGATTCACTATCAATAAGTTTATCACAGTAAAGTGGTAATTTTTTATAAAATAATGTGTACTGTACCGTACAATAATTTTTTCCCTTTTAATCATTATTAAGGAGGTGAGATTTATCTGGCTTTAAGTTATTTGGCTTTTCGTGAAGCCACCATGAGGAAATTGAATTCCTAAGTTAGTCCACAAACAAACTTTCTAGCAGCTTTTATAAAGTTCCAGAAATCTCAGCATGAGGATGTAACAGGGTCAGAATCTATAACTATAGATTTATTGAAGAATTAATGATCTACAATCAGGACATACTGGGATAGTAGTATGTGCAAAAATATATATGTTCTTTATGTATTATATTTTACAATTTTCTAGCATATATTTGATGTCAATTTATACAAGCTAACATAAAATTAAAAGTATTTTATGCATGAAAATTTTTATTTACTTATTTTTAAGTTTTATCTACTGCAAAGATTGTTATTAACCCCAATTAGTTTGGTTAAGTGAGTCTGTTCCTTTTGTACTTTTCTAATACTATATATTATTTTCAGAAGAAGACCATGATTCTGGAATAGGAATCAATGGTAAACAGGAAAAAATTCAAACAATATAGTTTTATTAACAAAAAAAAGAAAAAAATTAATTTCGTGCTATTACATACATCTGTGATGTGTGTTTATACCTGTGATTATATATGCTATTTAAAATTCATCTTTAAACAGGATTTACAGAAATAATGTTGATTTTTTCAGATAGTGGTATTTTTCTTGCTTAATAAGCTTCTGTATTTGAATAAAAAATGTTTCCAATAAATAAAACTGCATGCAAATTGGTGTTTAATCTTTTGATGATTACTTTACCTGAATACAAACATTGATTCTCTACTACTAATTTTTTGACATACAATTTTAAATTGTTGTAGTAAAACGTCGGAATTTCTGAAATTAGTGAGATCTATTAATTACAACTTGCCTAATAATTAAGGGTACTACAGCTTTATTATTATTAAACCTGAAAGATAGTTGTTCTCAATTTCTTGAATTTATTATTAATTTTTGATTGATTAACAAATTTAATTAAAAATATCTTAAAACATAATTTTTTTTAATATTTTAAAAACTTTATAGTTTTCAACATCTGAAAAATGCAGATAAAATATTGAGAGTTAAGTTATTAAGGTACAGTTAAGTGATGAAATAATAAAGATAATATAAGCAATAATTACATTTTTTTATAATACTTATTATTTATTAAAGTAATAATTATTATTATATTTTCTGCTAAGAACACTTTGACTTCTTTGTTATTTAATTTTATTTATTTATTTCCTGTTTTCAGTAGATTGAGATTTTTGAAAAGGACATTCGCGTAATTGTTGATCTGTTCATTTATCATTGATGTGTTTGTTACTTTTTAATTTGAAGATAGATCTGAATTTTCTAAAATGTTGATTCTTCTTCCTTTAATTCAATTGTGAATTAATTTCATTTGGGTAAGCCTTCTTTTATTGAATGCATATGCTATTTTTAATTTTTAAATGTTCACTTTATTTTACATACATTTTATCTTATATATATCATTAGTGTTATAAATAAACTTTTCTTGTATATAACTATAAAATGTAACTACAACTATTAAAAATGTATTATTTGTATTTGTAGCTATTTTTATAACTTAATTACTAAATAATTTCTTAATTCGGTAAAACATCTTTACCCGTAATGTTAATTTACTCCCTGTAAAAATTTTTTTGATCGTTGCGGTTTTAAAAATTGTTGGTTGAGTAGGAAGTGTAAATGTATTATTTTTTATTAAATTTTTCCTTTATTATTTATAAAGTTTTAATTTCCATATTTATCTAATTTACAATTTTTAGTCTACACAGTAAATAATATAATAAGACGAAATAAAAGGTAACATAAAGAAAGAAACCAAAGAGAAATGTTCACAAATAAAAGTAAAATTAGACAGGATAACTAATTATAATGAAAAAAAATGAAACGAGAAAAGATACAAAAAATTAAATTGCACCAAAGAATTATTAATAAAGCTTAATGTAAGTTTAAATAAATATGAATATGAATTGCTAAATAAAGGGCTAAAACATAATATAAAAAATTCTAACTTTGAAATAAATATTGAACAATCATTACAAATATAGAGAACGCAATAGAAATGATACCAGTAGAAGAAGAGATGCGTGCAAGACATCCAGCAGCAAACTAATTAAAAAGGAACCAACAAAGTTATATATGAAAAAAAAGACAGAAATGCAGAAAAGATACAAAAAAAAAAAAAAATGAAAAAAATAATACACTAATTACAAAAGCAGACAAAGGAAATGTAGTAGTTGCCATTAAAAAAAGAAGATTTAATAAATTGAAAAGTAATTATATAAAATAGATATAATTAAAGTAAATGATTACAAATATATTAATATGATATATCAGTTATGAGAACACTGGTCAAAATCCATTAAGAGAATTTACCGATAAAACTTATAATAAATTTTGAATAATAAAAAAAATTCGGTAGATGTAGCAAAAAATTTACAAATATAAAAGAATAACATTATTAAAAAAACTTGAGAAACAATTCTTCAACAAAAGCAATTTAATTTAATAATAAAATATAAAATGAAAGAAAAGAAAATATACAAAAAAGCAATTTAATTTAATAATAAAATATATAAACGAAGGATGGACTAGGCATGGACAACCCCACTATCAGCGATATTAAGTGAAGTTTTCCTACAGAATATGGAAGAAGAAAATATACCAGATATCATGAGAAAAAAATATAAGATACATTGATGATAATCTTTATTAGTAATTAGAGAAGAAATAAATAATAATAAAGGAAAGTTTCTGGAAGAAATTAGTAAATTTCACCAAAACATTAAATATACAATAAAAAAAAGAAGGAGAAAGAAAGAAAAAAGAGAGAAACAAAACCGTTATTTTTTTTTATATCGCAAAATGCAAATAAATAAATAAGTCCAGATGTGCATTATCAATCTTTGTAAGTAATAAATAAATTAATAAATAAAAAATGTGTACTAATCAAATAAAAAGTCCAGATATGCTGTGTCAATTTTTGAAAATAAATAAATAACAAATTTGTAATATATAAATAAAACATCCAAATGTGCACTGTAAATTTTTGTAAGTAATAAATAAATAAATGAAATTATGTAATAAATAAATAAAAAGTCCACATGTGCACTGCCAATTTTTGTAATAAATAAAAAATGTGTAATAAATAAATAACAGTCCAGATGTTCATTGTCAATTTTGTTAAGTAATAATTAAATAAATAAATAAAAATTTTGCAATAAAATTTGTCAATTTTTGTGTGTTCCCACCCTTATAACACACTTTATAAGGTAGCTTTTTTCATGGGGAAAACATAATTTCCTTCATCTTCACTTTTTTCCTCTGGGAATTTTTTTAAATTGGTAGTTAAAAACTGCAAATATCTTATTCCTCTTTTTTAAAGCACTTCGTTTGTAGGTGTACAAACGAAATTTGGGGTATTGAAAACCCAAATGAATATATATATATTGATATATAAATATATATATTGATATATCATAAATCAATGTCTGGTTAGGACTACACATAAAAATATGCAAAATAAATACTAATAATAATAATATATATTCTGAAATATACAGAAAAGAAACTTATTCAGATAACATTATTGCTTATGATTCAAATCACCCACTGGAGCATAGATTTGTGGCTTTTTGATAAATGATAGATATACTACATTTACCATTACAGAAACCAGCATAAAAAAAGTTTTACCCAATTAATAAATTATTTAGTAAATAAGTTATAGAAATAGCTATAAATACAAATAATACATTTTTAATAGTTATATAAAAGAAAAATATATTTATAACAGTAATTATACATAAAAGATAAAATGTAATTAAAATAAAGTGAACATTTAAAAATAAAAAAATAGCATATGCATTCAATAAAAGAAGGCTTACCCAAATGAAATTAATTCACAATTGTACTAAAGGAAGAAGAATCAACATTTAAGAAAACTCATATATCTTCAAATTAAAAAGTAACAAATACAACAATCATAAATATACAGATCAACAATGAAGCGGATGTCCTTTTCAAGAACCTCAATTTATTGAAAACAGGAAATAAATAAATAAAATTAAACAACAAAGAAATCAAACTGTTCTTAGCAGAACATATAATAATAATTATCTTAATATAAATAATAAGTATTATAAAAAATTTAATTATTGGTTTATATTATCTCAAATACTACTGAAAACAGGAAACAAGATATATAAAATTAATTGCTTAGTATAACTGTTAATAAAAATAAATAAGCCTAGATAAGGCACATAGAAAGTGAGGGGTGTTGATTAAAAAATAAATAAATCAGTTAATCTGGCAACATTATAATGATGCATAATAGTAGCTTACAATTAAATATTTAATATATATATAAAGTTAATATATACAATTATACAAAATACCCATTCATGTTTAGTAGTTGTTAGAATTTAACTTGTTTATTCTTTTGTAAGTTTGTTCTAAACTACTTGATTCCAAAGCTAATATTAAACTGCTGTCATGATGAAGGAATGTCATAGAAATATGATGCCAATGGATATCTGATAATGAAAGCTATACAAGTGCATAAACCCTGTGAACAAAAAAATAAATTATTCAGCAAAACATCTGTTAAAATTTATAAGTGCAGTTGTTGGTATTATTAGAAACAAAACAAGAAGTCAAGAATGATCTTTCTAATTTAATTTTATTGTTAAAGCATTTTAAAATGAGTTTCAAAGTTAGAAAAGGTTTAGTGCTTTCTATTTAAAAACTAGGAAGAAGAAAATAAGAATATGGCAGAATTAGATTAAAAATTGGCACATTACTAGTATAACCACTACTATTATAATAAAAATAAAATAATCTCTGGTTTGGTTTATCTTATTATTAACATGCTACTACAAAATTCCTATTATATATTGCTTATGATTTCCTATTATATATTGCTTATGATTTTACAAACTCAAAAATTCTGAAATTTTTAGAAAATACCCACAAAATATATTTTTAATTTTTACAACTTTTTTAACTGCAATGATAAATGTTTAAGTAACAATCATAGAAATTAACTTTAAAATGGTATGTTATCCGATTTACTTTGTTATGCTTACTTAAGAAGTTTAGATCCTGCACCACCCTTATTTTATGAGAATGAAAGTTCAAATTTTTGTGTAGAATTCTTTCAACACTGTGCAGGACTGTCGAGCCTTCTCTCATCATCGCCTGCATGGCTGTCAAAGTCTGGAGAAGTTTTCACAGAGTGCAAAAGGGGTGGTTTGTTTTTTGTAGCAGAAACAGTAATTTGGAAATTTGTTATCAACAAATTTATCGTACTGTGGCTAGGAACAACACCATGACATGGAATATTGAAAAGTCAATTGAATAATTGCAACTGAGTCACTATTTTTAAAATACATTTCCGCTATGCATGCATTGTTTCTGAAATGTATGCAATATGTCGGAGCCATTTTGATTTAAACCACACATCCAGTTTTCCAATTTATTTTGATTTAAAAACATC
Source organism: Zanna intricata (assembly GCA_010016005.3). Lineage (NCBI taxonomy): Eukaryota > Metazoa > Arthropoda > Insecta > Hemiptera > Fulgoridae > Zanna > Zanna intricata. The sequence goes on from JAAAKQ030510369.1 coordinate 6,671, forward strand.
AGGTTCCCAATACTCATCTTGTGTTATATTTGTTACAAGGATTCGGGGAATAATTTTTGTTATGATTATAAATATGATGAATAAAACTCAAGATATAATACCAAAATAAAGGAGTGCAAGGTGATTAAAGCCCATAATAATGATATACGAGGTGTGATCAAAAAATATGGTGAATTATGTTATAAAAAAAAAGTAAAAAAGTTACCTTAAGTATGAATTAATCTCCTTCAATGTCCTTAGCTAGCAATACACTTATCCTAACATTGAATCCATGACTGGAAGCATTTCTGGAAGACTTCTTTTGGAATGGCTTTCAGCTGCTCTGTCGTGGCCTTCTCAATGTCAGGTATGGTGTCAAAACATTTCCCTTTTAGCACATTTTTTTATTTTCGGGAAGAGCCAGAAGTCGCATGGTGCTATATCTGGTGAGTAAGGCGGATGTGGACAGACAGGAAGACTTTTAGCAGCCAAAAACTTGCAAATCAAAAGCAACTTGTGGCACGGCACGTTGTCATGATGAAGAAAAAAGCTGCTTGCCTATATTTTAGGTCTCTTTCTTTGCACATCGTTTCGCAAACGTTCCAGTACCCCCTTGTAAAATTCGGAGTTTATAGTTGTTCTCCTTGGAACGAACTCTGATTGCAGTATGCCCTCATAATCGAAAAAAACAATATTTTTGAGGTTGAAGGAAGTCCCGACCGTTCCTCGTCCCTAACCGACTCATTTCCACTTTTAAATCGCTCACCACTTGTAAACAGTCTTCAAAGTTACCACATTATCATACACTGATTTTAACATTTTGTAAGCTTCGTTGGAACTTTTTTTCAATTTGAAACAAAACTTAACGTTAATACATTGTTCAAGATCCATGTTTCACGACAGACACTGCAAACACGATCTCACTGTAGCGGCTATAGAACAGACTGACAAGCCTGAATGTTTTCAAACTTGTCACTGCCTGTCTCAAAACATGAGGGTATGAGACATACTAGTTGATTTAGATGCAGTGTAAGTAATTGCTGCTATAAAAATTCATTCACCATATTTTTTGATCACACCTTGTAAAATTGAATGATTTATATATTTGTGTTTTGAATATATATATATTTTTTTTAATTGTAATTTTTTTGTGATGACATTCAGTACTGAAAATACAAAAATAAAATTAACAGTAAATGGAAAATTTGCCACAACAAAAGGAAATTTCAACCTATTGTCTATTAAACATTATTCTGCCATACTGTATGAATTCTACTGTTAGAAAAATATAATAATAAAAATTAAATAAAAAAGTAGAATCACAAAATAATGATAAATGTTAAATTAACATACCTGCACAATAAGTAATATAGTTGTAAGTTTTGCTTCATGAGTAGGGCCAAACCAAATCAATAAAAAGTTAATTAATGTCATGTTGTTTATTTCATAAACTCTGTTCTCTTTTTTAAAATCAATTAATCCAAACATGCTGAAGATTTTCAAAATTAATTTAGCAATAAGTGACAATTCATCATCTGATGTATAAAATTTGCTAGCTTCTAATAGTCCATCCTTATTTAACCTGCAATTCATTTCATATTTTTAATTATTTAAAAACAAAGTCAAACAGGAAAGCATACATATTATTTATAAATCAAATGCAGAATAAAAAGAAATATATATATATGTTTAGGATCAGACTATACTTTTATAACTTTTTTCCTAAATAACAACTTTAACAAAAGTTGGATTGAACATTCATGAAGTACACCTGGATATATCCAGAACAAATGAGGGAAATTTGTCTTTGAATTGAATCTAAACTTCACAGCTCCATTTATCAAATCACATCTCACTATATCACATTGTAACTTGGGACTTAGTCCCACCACATAGGACCCTTGACCGTCAATCATGAAAGGTCTTTTATGAAATATTCAATTGGTTGAACCAAGCAACACCAGAGTTCAGAGAAGGCAACATTTTTACAAAGGCTGCGATGCATACGATCTACGATGGCTGCTGCCACTTAAAAGATAACATACAAGAAAAATACAAAGTCTAAAATCTATTAAAAGCAAAACACCTACATTTCCACACACAGTGTAAACTTGCTCATGCAGATTCGTGAACTAAAACTAACAGTGGTTAACACGGACCAACACAAAATTCTCATCATGGGTCTGCAAGAAATAAAAAACACTAACCAGGACACTGTGGAATCTCAAGGGTATAGGCTTTTCAAAGGTATACCTGAGAAGAGAATGAAGAAAACTGTCCCACGGTTTGGAACAGGTTTTTTTAGTCAACCTCAAAAAAATTAACTACATACAAGAATTCAAGTCACAATCCCCAAGAATCTCAACGCTCACCCCCTTTTTTTTTGTTTTGTAGAGGCGGAGAATCAATTTTATAGATGTCCACGCAAGCGTGGGCAGTGTCAGGGTCACTTACAGGTGCCCCTAGTTGTTGGTCTGAGTGTATGTATTCCTGGGCACTACCGACTAAACTCCACCCCTAGCTCCCCACCCTTCCTGGAACAGCTTAAGCAAGCATTTCATCAAGATGGGCGGGAGTAATTCGCCCATACATGCCACATGTATATAAGAACATTAACAACCAAAATATGTAAAGCAATATAAAATAGTTTATCTAATAATGCACATTCGTATGGAATCACGCCAGTTATCATATAATAATACATTAAGCATATAGTAAATACAGGTAAAAATATATCTCCATCAGGAAAAAAGAAGAAATCTACATCAATACAAATTATAGAAGATAATAACATGCCAAAAAAATAAGAGTACATCACTAACCTCACAAACCAAAACAAATTAGTAATAAATCTAAAAGAAAGTCTCATAAGATCAGCAAAACCAAATGTAAATAAATGAATAATACATGCCATTTATCATCACATAAGAGAACACTGGTATAAAGTGTTAAATGTTTACATCTAATAAATATACAATAGATATGCAGAACAAATTACAAAACTTGCAGATCATAGGTCCACAGTGATCAGAACCCATTAGTAAAGGTAAAAGCCATAATGAAATATCATTTCATCAGAAAAATATACAGAAATAAATAAAAGCAAGGTATGTATCATCTACATTCCAATACAACAAGTAGTACAATGTATTACTAGAATACATCATGAAATTACATCTGGAAAATATATTGATAATTATACATAAATACTGCACAAATCTCTACACCATTTATGCACAGCAACCATACAACAACAGTAAAGGAAAAAAGACACATTATAGGCACAAAACATTGAAGTCATACAAAGTAGATAAATGAAGAATGCATACCATATACCATCACAATAAACATCAATCTGAATTGCTTCAGATTTTACATCTACAAATATTATAATCATTACTTTTTTTTCAATACATCCTCCAAAAAGATGGAGTGCCCCCGCCCTCATCATACCTAGTCGACTCCCACATGTTGGGGGGCCCCCTAAGCATTCATACAGGGATATATCTGCCATCTGCAGAAAATTGTTTTTTAGGGGAGTTAGAGTGTCCTTTGGGGGGCCCGATACCCAAGAGGTTTAGGGCTCTGGTGGCCCTAGTCTTTAGATATAGGGAAAAGTCTTTCTCTGTATAGGAGCCCCGTTGTGGGGCTTAAAATTATTAGGGCTGTTGACAAAATCTGAATCTCCCACCTTGGTATGTAAAATATAAATTAGGCAAAATAGAATTTAAAATTAAATAATAAGTCAAATGATTAAAATTGCAGTTAAAATCTACTATTGTGATAAATAAAATAAAGGAAAATTATTGATAACATATTTAAAAAATCAACTCACATATGAAAGTATTTAGTATTCTAAAGTTTGTAACACTGGTTATTTGCCGGGAGTTTTTACTGTGGTGTAGATTAAGCTGGTCTAATCTACATTCAGACAATGTGCTTGCTTGCTCGCTAAATCTCGCAGATGTTAACAAATCTAGGTTAACCTAACTTTTAACAGTAGGTTTTAAAATGATGTTTTTGATATAAAACTTGTCTCACTCAATGTTTGAAACTTAAAGATAAAATTATATTGTTATTAATTATACACATACATAAGTACTGCCGTTTTAACACTCTAAGCCAGTTAATAAACACTCTACGCACCTCACCATGTGCTCTTATAGTAGATTCACAAAAGCATATAGATATAAAAACATATACATTAATATAGATACAGGTATTAACAACACAATAGTTAATTTATTATTATTATTACTCTCACATAACATTCCTGAAAACCATGCTAAGCAATTAATTGAAGACTTCAATGCTCAACTAGGCAGAGAAAGAAGATACTGAGATATCATCGGATGGCCCACCCAAAAAAAAAACAAATAAAAATGAACAGAGACTAGTTGATCTCTGCAGAAACCATAACCTAATCTCAAAAACCCACATATTTCAAGAGGAAACCTCAAAACCTGTTAACACCTCGACTACACTAAAGGAGGATAAAATTAGACCATGATTTCATGGACAAACACTACCACCATATGGAAATTTACAATGCAATAGTCCTTCAAGGAGTACACACAGGCTAGACCACTATGTAGTCAAAATTAAGATTAAATTTATTCCCCAAAGAAAGCAACAAAAACCAAGCCCCCAAAAAACTACAAGAAAAATGAACCCCACCCAACAAATAATGAATGAAAATTTCCAAAAAGCAACCAAAGAACAACAATCATGGATAAACTCAAAGATCTAGTCAACAACTTTAAACAAATCGAAGAATTAGTCCCAATAAAATCCCGTAAAAAACATCAACAGCGGAATAGTGAATGTGACAAAACAGTACAGAAAAGACAACAAACATGGCTATTTCACCAATCCCAGAGATCAGAAACATCCTTGGTCAATAGAACAAGAATTTAATAAAACACAGTCAAGAGACTACAAAACCTTCTAAAAGCCTTCATATTTTAAGAGCTGAAGGCGCTTAAAATATGAACATCCAATTCTACGAATAAAGAATTACAATTGTAAACTGGCTCATAACAATAAAGACAATGCAGAAATCCTATCTAAACATTTCAACAAACTCTAATCAAAGAAATCTACTGAGCGCTGGATGAGATAAAGAATTATTACTGTCCAGACCAATTATGAGTCTCAAGCTAATAATAGATTACAACAGGAAAAGAAATAGACATGATGGTAACATCTGTAGATTTCAAGAAAACCTATAACTGCATCTACAGAGAATCCTACTAAAAATTCTAAGACTCGGACAAGATACCAAACTTTATAAAACTGATTTTTCTTTATGAACTGACAAACACTAAGTCAAAGATAAAAAGTCACGAGACAAGTTCTTGGAACTATTTGAGATCAAAACAGAACTGTTCTAAGGTGATGGGTCTCTCACCACTATTTCTCAACTGTGATCTAAAAATGGTAATGAGGAAATGGCTCAAAAAAGCCCCCAAAAGTAAAAACACATCAAAAATTTAAAACAAACTGTCTTAGTTGTGCCAATAACTTGGCACTACTAGCAAATAATATTAATGAAGCTAAATCATAGATATTAGAACTTAAAACATTGCAAATAAAACTGGCCTCAAAAATATCATTCAAAAAGACAGAAATTATGCCTTAAAAAGTAATAGAATTACAAGTAAACAAATGGTAATAAAATTAAAGTAGTACCCAATTTGAATATCTCAGAGAAATAATTACAAACAAGCTAAATGAAAAACCCTCAACCCAAATAAGAAGAAATTAACTAGCTAAAGATAAAAAATTAACCCGGTACACTTACAATAAAAAATTCCTATCAATAAACTCAAAAATAAGACACTACAACACAGTCAACAAACCAGAAGCCACTTAAGCAGCAGAAACACTTCCACTGAATGAAAAATCAAAGACAGAAAATTAAAAGAAAAATAGGAAGAACCTATATCAATAGAAAACACCAGAAAGTACAGTAACAGTGATGGTACTACGTACATCACTGTTACTGTACATAAAAGGAGACTAGGTTTTTTTGGACAAATCATGAGGATGTAAGATCAAGATTTCTGAAACAGCTAGTACAGTACAATCTTGACTTGAAAAACAAGGCAGGATGCAAGTGGATCAGAGAAATAAGAGAGGTTCTGAAAGGAAATTAGTGTTATACCAGAAAGACACCACAGATAAGATAAATTTAAGAAAATCAGAAACAATTGCTTCATACTCACAATACAAACATTTTCAACACTAGAAAGGGCACAAAGATTGAAATGAATGAAAAGATACTGGGAGGACCACAAAAGCTCTCAAACAGTCCCATCGAAGAGACTTGGATGATGGACTGACTAAAATGATCCTTTGCAGTCATAAAAGATAATAGAGTATATAAAATATATTTTTTTTTTTTGAGATGACAACAAAGTTAAAGTCAAAATGTTTTCTAATAAAAATTCAATCTTTATCAATGAAAAATCATTAATAAAGATCTGTTAGATAAAGGTCTGCTGCTCTGTGAACTGATAATTATACAGCTTTCTCAAATAAGAAAGATACTTTAAAAACATAATTTAGATTTATAAGAACTGAACTATATACAGTTGCTGTAAGTTATAAATTATGCATCTATGATTTAATTAGGGCAAATGCTATTGATATATAAATTATTTTTAAAATTTGAAAGGTGTCAAATTACTTTGGCAAGGATCCCAAAAAAACGATATTTGCTAGCTATTCGAGTGAAAAACATAAATTCTATATTCTGATACTAAACCTTTGTCTGAATATGTTCAACGTTTACTATTCTTTTGCAGTTATTATTTTTAATATTTATTAATGTGATAAAAATAAATTTATTAAACATGGCTTGTTGGTATGCTTGTATAATAATGAACTATTTAAAAACCCACTTACCAACAATTTTTTTTTTAACATTCGTTAAAGCACTTTTGCAATAGGATTCCATCATCAGGAACCTACAATATATATTATATTCTTAAACAAACTGAAACTTTGTTGTCATATGTAAAATTGTTTATGTAAAGTATAACAGTGGTCGTCTAAAATTGTGTTGAGTTAATGTCCTGTCTATTATAGCTTATCCAGGGTTGCAGAAGGTAGCAGCCTTGGTGGCTAGGATTCCAGCTTGTCCAGTTATGTGGCAGGACATAGGTGATTTTGGCGACAAGCCATGGTTATTTTCATAATAATTGCATTGTGGCATAGCTCTGGGGGGGCAGTGACTGCCTTTTAGGTTTGCACTGCTTTGCTGGAGCCCCGGTAGGAATATCAGGCTTGGCATCGCCGGGATCGGTTCATTTGTGCAGGCGACCTTGGCAGTGTTGTGTCTGATGTGGGCTATGATGTGGCGAGAAGAGAATGTCATGTGAACGTGGTTCTTTGGGAGGTATTAGCCTCCATTCTGACCCTTTGTGAATGCATGTGTAATGTTGTTGTAGGTCAAGATTTCGATGTTGCGAGCAGTGTTTTCAGTGGGAATTTGGTCTTCAATCAATTTGATCATTGTGTATATGGCATTCAAAGTCCCAACACATGGGTAGTTAGATTGATTTAGAGTAGGTGCGAGGTTTCGCACTTCTGTGCTGCGGTTATATAGTTTTAGGGCTACGTGTAAGTGAACCTAAGCCTACGGCGAGAGATGCCTATCTTACTCTGATGCTAAATGTCAACCGCGGCATTTGCATCAGGGCATCCTGACCAAGGTCTGGCTGATTGATGACTGAGATATGTAATCAGTACGAAGGTCAATAAGACGACTCTCGGTAAAGCCCCTCAGGGCTAGGTACGGGAGGGGTGGTGTGGAGACCGGAATCGTCACTTGGTGGGTGTCTTACCCTATGGGGGTTGGGATGGCCAATATCAAATAAAAAGATGCTTAATAACTTGGGACTAATACCATCTTGCAACATCTCCAGATATGAATCATCTGTTACACTTTGGCTGAAAAATAAAACCCAATACATCTCTTTTTATGAACCTATACCAAATATGAATTCCTTTTCCTCACGGAATTTCATTCACTAAAAACAATTATTAAGGTGACAGAGTAACAGTATTATGGTTAATAGTGATAAAATATAACTAATTGAATGAGTCTTAAATTGCCTTCTTAAGGCAGATAATATGCCTTTGCCTTACTCTGACACTCATTCTGTTGTAATTAGGATGAAATTTGGCTTCTGTATTGTTTTTTATAATTTAAAAAATCAGATCCATTACTTAATAAGTTGCTACTGATTTTAAAAGTAAACAATTTTTGAATTACAATTAGAAAAACTAAAAGAAACACAAGAGATTTAAGTTAGCAAACTACCAAACCAAAGGAGTGTTAAGCAATAAATCAAATATATTAAAAATATACATATAAATTATTTTTAAAAATATAAACAAATATATTTCAAAATATAAATTATTTGGTTATACAGATTTAATTCATCTTAAAAGAGAATTATTTTTACTATTATGTATACAAAAAAAAATCACATGCAAGCATTTCTACATCAAGCATGCATTTATATCATTTTTATAATTATATTAGTATTATTTAAAGAAAATCAAAAGACTAAGTTTATATTTAAATTAAACATTAATTAATAGCAACATGATGTGTTTGAGATAGTAATTAGTAATGAAAACTCCGAATGTGTTAATATGAGTCTCTCTTGAGATTAACATATCTTGATTTGAAAAGAACTAAGACGTGATCTTAATTCATTTTAAATGGCGATCCTGCTTGCAGAAAAAATATGTTTACAAAATTACCACATTTCTTACATAATTTTTAAATTGCATAATTAACACTTAGGTGTCATAACTATAAGGCTGTAAATAAATTGACAAAAGACAACCCAGCCACTCCTGAAGTTTAAATTCACATCCTTCTTTCTTTTCATTTTACAAAAATTGTAAAGAAAACTAAACTCCAGGCAGAAAGAAATATTACTCAATATCACATAAGCTGTATCACAAAGTTCTCCCGGGACTTTCTAGACCTAGTCTGTGAAAATAATGGAAAAATTTCATGTAAACATATTTCAAAAATTCTTTGCTTGCGAGTTGTGGCTAGTGAAAAATTTTGCTAGGATTTCAACTACCCTGGTGAAATGAGGTTGCAATGAAATTTTTAGGATATTAATTAAGGGGCGAAATTAGTGATTTCTTATGGTTTTTGACCTGAAAAATCAAAAAAAATAGGTCCCAGAACTATACGAGTATGTGCAGTAGGTTTTTGAGAAATCTGGAGTGAAAACCAATAAATAGGGGTGTAAAAACCCTGTTTATTATGTTTGACGTACAATAACTTTTTTTTAATAAACATATAAAACTTTTAAGCAATACCATTTTGTTCAGAATTAAACTCTCTACAAAGTTTTATTTAAACTTTTATATATTTATTACCCATTTAACAAATGAAGGAGACATAGCAATAGTGCTAGGATATACCTGTTCAAAGGAATTCCTTAAATGTGCTGCTTCTTTCCTGAGACGATGATGTTTGAAACCATAAAAAATATAAAAATACAGAAAGAATTAAAAATACAACAAAATTTTTCCCTGCAAGGATGTTGGGGAAAGCAAGAGTTTATGAGTATAGGGTTTAGCAGTTCTCTATTATTATTCTTGGGATGAGAAAGGAACAACTATTTACTATCTATAAATAATAAATAAAATATATGTTAGTAAAAATTTCTTTTTGTTAAATTACATTATAATATCTAAAAAAAAAAACTTAGCAAAGAACTGAATATTTTTTTAAAATTTTATAAAAATTGGTATTGATTAATTACTTCAAGGAAAGATAGGAATATAATAATAAGAAGACGGGAAGAAAGGTAGGATAAAATAAAGGAAAAATATTTAAATGGTTTTTACCTTGGCATTCGATGACGTGGACATGGGACAAAACGAAACAGCTGAGGTACTGAGTATACAAAATTGAAGATTTGTGGAATAAAGAAAAGCATCATTGTCTTACTGAAATGACCAAGGATTCCAACAACAGCAAATGTCATACCAGCAAAGTAGCAAAAAGTGTCTCCAACAAAGACTTTTGATGGATACCTAAGAAATAAATTCAAAATATGTCAGAATAAAATTGTCATAAATACAAATTAAATGTTTAATAAAACTGAAAGGACACATTACTATTTAATTGGTCAGGGAACATAAATGATTAGAAATCTAATAAATGATCACAATTTATAATTTTATTTCTTCAACTTATAATTTTGTTAATTTATTTATTTATTTCAGTTAAAAATATGACACTTAAAACATTCAACTGTACGTACAACAAAAACTATTTATTGTAATCACTAGTGTTTGCAATTAACTCTTATCTTGTGGATTCGTCGTTATATTTGATTGATTATAAGAAAGGTTCTCACTGATCATAAAATGTTTCTCACTTAAAAAAGGATAAGAACACTGTTATAAGTGAGAAACATCTAATTGAATTTTTTAACACTTACTAGATGAAAATTTAAATGAAAGACTAATAAAAAACTTATATGAATGTTGTTCATATTTTAAAATCCATATACCAAACACACTTGGGACAGCAGGTTATTTACCTTTGTGCATTGAAGGTTTGGGTAGATTAATTCTTTTCAAGCGGCCTCATTAGAAAGTTTCCAGGAATAATTACAAAAGTGAAAATACTGCTGGAGTCAATGAGTTTGGTTAGAAGGGGTTAACTGTGAAGGAGATCCACCTCAACAGCTTGTAAGTATTGCCACTTGGAATTTACAAGCCCAGTCTTAAAACTTTCCAATCGCATCATATTTATCACATATTTAGTGATAACTGTTTATAATTTGTATTAGTTCCAGTTTCTGTATTCAATTAGTTAGTTTGTAATCTGTATTAGTTTCCATTTTCTACTATAAGGTATAAAGTAAATCAGAATTATATTTTGGTATTTATAATTAAATTCATTTTGTTTTTTATTTGAATTACAATTTTTTATGTTATAAATTATTTTTAAGTATAATAAATTATAATTGTAAGAATTTCCACGTGTGGAAATTTTTGTTGAACAATATACATGCAAATAGTACTAACAAAACTGGGCTTTACTATCAAATACATTTATACAAATTTGCTAAAACTATAAAATTTCAAAGGAATAAAAAACAATATTTTATTGCATAAAAATTTCTGGTAAAAAATAAAAGCTAGTCATAAAAAACTAAACGATCCACAATTCTTTTTAAAAAGGTAAACAAAAACAAAATGTAAAAATTATTCTTCTGGACATAGTTCAGTTATGCATTGAATAGTATAAGTGCATCAAAAAAACACCCAACAAGATTGAATTCCATCCTGCTGATATGAGAACATAAAAAGATTATAATCTAAATATTAGTGTGTGTATAACCAAAATGAAATACACAACCAATCAGTGATAATGATCTGGGTAAAATTTTAATTTTAAAGATTGCACTTCATATCTAACTTCTAAAATAATATATTTGTTACCATTATAAAAAGTTGTTATAAGCATGGTGATTTTTTAAAGATTTTGTTACAGTTAATGAAACAAAATGATTGCATCTAATATAATTACACAGGCGATAACCAATAAGTAAATATAATCATAATGAAATTTCACTACTATTATGAGATAATAGTGAAATAATTTAATGGGATAGATTTGATTAAATACAATAAAATGAGAAATATTGTAGGAAGTCTCACACTTAAAAAACATTTAAAAATTTGAATGCTTATAAGAATAATTACTGAATTTTTTTTTTTTTCATGTAAATGGAATGTACAAAGACATAAACTAATTTTAAAATCCTTTCCTTATTATCAAAAAGTAATCAATATTTCTTTCTTTGCATAACAGTAGTAAAAATGTAAATCCAGAGCCTTTTGTCATGATACTAACAGATCATTTAGGATTATTTCACCAAACAGAAGTATCCCCAAGTAACACTGAGGCAATAAACTAACTTGCAATCATTTCCTTCTATTTCATCTGTTCTATGAGAGAATAGGTGTATGGTGGAGACTACTTGAAACTGCAGTCAATTCTAAAAGAAGTCTCGCAAAAATTCCAGACAGGATGAATTTTTTCATAATATTACTTCTTGGATAGATTGCTAGATTGCTATAAGAGGTAATCAGCATAGTTAAGACTGGCCAAAGTTTAATGCAGTTTACCTTATTGGTGTAATTTCAACATAACAAAAAAAAAGGTATAAAAAAAGAATCTTTAGAGAAATATTGCTTTTTCAACATCAAATATTGTTAAATAAATGTTTCAGTTTTGGAATTTGAAATCAGTACAATTTTTTTAATGGTACATCAAGTATTACATCAAGAAATACAGATTTGTACATAAAGAAATGCCAATTGTTGAAGCCAGATTTAACAAACAAGTTGCCATAGTTTGCCTAAGTTAAATGACAACGTTCCACTATTTAAAGTAGCAAATGACTATGGCATTAAAATGATTTAGAAAAAAAGGATAACTAAAAGAGTAATAAATTAAAACTTACCAATTATGTTTCAAAAGAGCTAAACTAGTAGCAATAAAAGGTAACATAAAACATAGAGAGAACTGATGAGTCTTCCACAGATCACCACTTAGTTCAAGGAAATTAAATAAAGCAATTGAACAAGCAATCACTACTGATTGCCCAGCTTCCAGACCATTAACACCTGCTAATATATTAATTGCATTTGTACAAAAAACTGCTGTCATCCACATATAAATATAGTAGAAAATACCTGTAAGGAAACAGACGTTTTATTATAATACAAACCTAAAGGCGATAAACAAAAAATATAATTAAAATATAAATGGATTACACATAGACATGCTTACAAATAACATTTGATATTAATTCAACCATTTTAAATCGATATAAGACTGCAATGTCTATGTCAAATAAAAACTCTATATATATATATATATATATATAGAGAGAGAGAGAGAGAGAGAGAGATAACGAGGGAGTAAGATACACACGAGGTTCAAAAAGTAAGGTGACTTTATATTTTTAGGAAAAAATATTTATTTATTCATCAATATTCATGTTGTCCCCTTCA
>JAAAKQ030510391.1:0-19723 GCA_010016005.3 Zanna intricata
GCCCGGGTCTTCCAATTGACCCCTAAGTCTAGGCCTGAGTGTAATCTCTCAAGTTCCCTAACCACTCTGTCACGCGCGCAAACTCATACCGGGAACAGACGTACAGCACATGGCTAACACTGTTCGGGACTCTACATTCCGGGCAAAGCCCTGAAGCTACAAGTCGAAATCGAGCTAAACTACGCCGGAACGCACCATGCCCGGAAAGAGAATATTCGTAAACAGAAGTATAATTAAATACTTCACGCCAGACTTCTGATGTGCAGTAAATCTCACAAGAAAATGATAATAAGGCACATTATTTTAGCAGCTGTATTCAAAAACTTGCAAAGTTAGACATGAACGTTTCATTTATCTTTTCCATCTAGGAATGCAACAGCTATTATCATTATTATTATTTTTTGTAAATAACATGCCGTTGCCTTTTTTTTAATAATTGTTACTTTATATTACATTTTTTTACTCAGTCAGCCTAATAGAAATAAATTACCATTTTCTTTTATTTAATTATTAATAATAATTATTCCGGCAAGTTACTTATTTACTGTAGAAATAACAATAGTTGTTATATAAAGATGGCTGATAATTCTGAAACCAAAGTATCAAAACCAAATTATTCAATAAAATTGAAAAAATTTACTTATTAGGTATCTAAGAGCGGATATTTATGGATTTTTTCTCTCTTTTTTTTTACGGCTATAAATTTAGATTGAATTAAAAAAGTAGTAAAAAAGATTTTTTTTCTCAGTTTTTATTTTTTCAAAACTTTTTCTTGTAGTAATGAAATGAAACGCTGTAAATTAACAGAAACTAATCATGGGTTAAGATATGAGATTTCATAAATTCATGATTTTTTGAGTAAAATAATAAACTTTAAAATCATCGGCAAAGATATAAATAAATCTTCAATCTAATTGGGACGTAAAATTCATTTATTTATGATAGTTCCCTTCTATATAACGTAAATTAGAAATATAAACATATTTAAGTTCATATTAATTATTTAGATACAATTATATGAAATAATTTTAAAATATATTAAATATAAAACTACAAAATAATTTTCAGTTCCGATGTCGCTAATGAAAATTATTTTCATTATTTTTCAAATTATTTTCACCGGAGAAGAGCGGTGAGGAAGGTTTAGTCGGTGTGGGGCAGGTCATATACGTCTAACAACATCTTGGCGGAGCCTGTTAGCCTTTTAGTTAGCCCGGGACAATAGCGGCCCGGGTCCGAGCCAGACACAACCCCACAAAGACCCCGTGTTGGTGTGCGTTAATGACATTCCTTCATCATCGTCAAAAAAATAAAATTATTTGAGCACAAATTTATGTACATGTTGAACGGGATGCAGACAGATCGAATTTTTTCTTTTGCTTTAAATTAGTGTTATTTAAAAGTTCAAAAACAGAATAATATTGTTTTTGTAAAAGAAAATCTTTTAATTATGTTTTAAATAAATTGGTGGCAAGATTTTACGAATGGTTCGGTAATTTATTGAAAATGGTAACGGTTGCATAATAAGGTCATTCTCGTAATGACCTGACGTGTATTGAGTTTTACTAACTTGTATAGAAAATTGAGGTTCCATTATCTGGTTTGGTAAAGTTACATATTATATTTTGAATATTTTTATAAACATAAACACAAGGATAAGTTAACATAATTAATTCTTTTAATTTTTGTCTACAAAATTCATACTTATGAGCGCCAGATAACGATATTACAGCTCATTTTATTATATTAAATCGTTCTGACTTTTTGAGGGAGTTACAAACTGACATTAGCACAAAAGACATAGTTATTTTACAGAACGTACCTAGGGATAAATATTTACGAGTAATAATGATGTCAAGTTTAGCGTATTATTAAAGCGCTTCAGAGCAAAACAATATAGCTTGATTTTGTAAGAAACAAAATCAATTTTATCATCTCATGATAACTTGTCATCAAACAATACATCCAGAAATTTCGCTTTGTGGCCAACAAAAATGCTACCATTATTAATGAGAATTCTATCCAGTAGTACCAGTAGTACGTTGCAAACGTACCTGAGGAGCATTACGCAACGGTTTTTTCCTTATTTAAAGTTAGATAATTACAATACATTCAATGAATAATTTTATGAGCCGATACTGTAAAATTTTCAATCCTTTTTAAATACCGAACTTCAAATATAGATACAGTTGAGTTTGCATCAAAGATCACAATGAATTGCTCAATATTTAGAGGCAGGCTTTAAACGAATAAAGAAAAAAAGATACCGAGAGGAGAAAACACTTCCCTAAGGTATTCCGCATTTTACATATTGAGATAATAACTAATTTTTATGTGTATTTTATAAAAAGATAAAATTTCAGTTACTTTTGTGGTTGATAAGTATGACTTTAAACAACAGTTAGCAGCTCTTTTAATGCCACGGCTACTAAGTTTTATCATCAGTAAAAGACATTGAGCTAAAGAAAATACTTTGACAGTGTAAAAAATTGAAAATGGAGTATTTTATTTTTTACAAAATTTAAGAAAATTTTTTCAAAAATCCTGGGAAATTGTTGTTAGTAGAAAGCTTTTCCTAAAACTATGCTGTAAGTTTGTTAATAACGTATTATTTGAAGAAAAGTTAAAATTCGATTTTTCATAATTTTCAAATACTTCAGAAAATATTACAATAATAATTGGCCTACAATTTTGTAAATTAAGTAAATTTTTTAATTTACTTTTGTAAATTAATTTCTTCAGGTCGGGTATAACAACAGATATATTAAGGCAGCTAAGAAATACTCAGCTGCTGAAAGACTCATTAATTGAATTTGTAAGGGGGGGGGGAATAACAGTAGCATCTACAGCTTCTTTTAAAATACTAGCAGGGTTATCATCATCAAAACCTGATGAATATTTAAATTTAAAATAAATGTTTTAACCTTCTGGACATTAACAGGAAAGAAAAAAATATTGATTCAACAACAAAATTATTCTGTATCGATGGCTTTACTTGGAATAGATCAATATTATTGTTTGAAATCCTGAAAAAGAAATTATTAAATTCCTTTGCTATCCTAGCAGGAGATGATATAACAGAAATCGAGTCCATTAATATTTTTTTGGAAAATTATCTAACCTGTTTTATTTTCAAATTCTGTTTTACCTTTTGATTACTGCCCGCATAGTTTCAGATTTATTGTGTGAATTAGATTATTATAATATAATCTTTTCACAATAGGTATATCTTTACCTTAAATTCTTCCTTTGTAATTTTCCAAATAATTCTGTAAGTTATATTTTGAAAATTATTGTGAATTTACGTAAATAGAGGGAGACTAGTATAATTTAAAATATATCAGAGCTTATAAATATTGTCGCGTGTTCGCAGTTCGACCAAGATATTGAGAGATTAACAAACTAAAAGTTTCTTATAAATATAATTCATTATCCCAAAAACATATAAAAAAAGCAAAAAAAAAAAACATTAATAACAATAATAATAATAAAGAAAATATGTAGAAATAATATACAAAAAAGTACTTCAAATAAGAACAAAATTAGTTTAATGACTGATTATAAAAATCAGAACTTCAAATTGGGCTAATACTGTCCAATTTACTAAAAACGTTAAAATGATGGATAGAAACTAATATTGCATCAACAATATAACAACAGAACAGTCTAAAGTTCATATAATGCGCTTTCTGCAAATATTATTACTTTTACTGTATTCTAGTGGATTACCTAAACTTTATGAATGAGTAGTACGCTTAATGACTTTTATTACTTTTTATCAATAAATCACCGAACAACTTCCTGCATTCACTCACTTTTCACGTTGGATTACTCGTGACATACTCTTCACTTGCTGTTACTATACATTTACTAATATCACCGTCACCGCGTCGAATCGGGCTTGTGAAACTACTCTGTTATCACTTATGACGATATGCTGAACTACTGACCGTTACCTGGTGCGTGGCAGTATTTATTCTCCTGGCCTGCAGAACTAGTACCCGCCTCATCTCTTTAATTGTTGAAGCGTAATAATTTTCATCGTCCGCGCTTTTACGTTTTCCCGTAAATTCTGTCCGACTCATCTGGCCGAACGACAACTTTTGGAGGTGCCATTGTTTGTATTAAAAACAGATTGTTAAACGGACCTGTTAACTCTGACAAAAGATCCCTTCTAGTTCCTTCTGGATTCTTCTTTTCATTATTATTTTCACTTTCTTTCTACTTAATTGGAAGAAATTCGTTACCCTGGTCCGTTTTACTTATCCTGTTACAATATTTATATGTTTCAAACCTCCTACAGTTGTTATTATACGCTACATATACGTATATACGTATATATGTAGCACAAGGATTTGTGAAATTGATTTCATAAAATGAGGATGGTAAAGATGCGCGTATTACTAGATAACTAACATATGATGGAATTATTTAAAAAAAAAAATGTATATATATATACATACATTATGTCCCACGAAGAGGTATACGCTTTTGATTTAGTATCACTCGTCCATTCCTGTTTCAACAGTCTTCGATCTATAGAAACAAAATGGCGGCTTTCAGATAACAACACTTCAATTTCAGATAAACTATATTCGTTACAAATAGCTGGTAAAAATGATTACAAACAGATGATAATTAGAACTAGAAAAATCTAAAAAAAAAAATAAAATAATTATTCATGGTTAAGACTAATTATTAACTTTCTTTTATTCTTTTTTTGTTTGAGTTGTTTAACAATACATCATATGTTTTTAATCATCTTTAGTAGCTATTTTGTAATACTAAATATGTGGTTTATCTGAAATTGATGTTTTTATTTGAAAGCTGCCATATTGTTTCCATTAACTCTAGAAGGTTTGAATTTTCATAGAACATTTTTAGAACCTGTGAAGTTTCAATAGAAGTGGTACAGGATTGGGCAAGTAATACTAAATCAAAAGCGTATACCTCTTTGTGGGACACTATATATATATATATATATATATATATATATACACACATCTAAAAATAAAATATTTTTGTTGAATATCAATCAAAAGTTCATTTTTGTTAAGAAGCAAACAAATATGTTTTATTTCCCTTGATGATGATGTAATACTGGAAGTGAGCCCTTGTCTTTTTATTCATGAGATTGAAACAATATGGGTTTTATCTATATTTTACTGATTTCGGTGGATTATGGTTATGTTTGAAAAACTTACTATTTATGTTTCATGCGTTATTTTTAATTGGATTATCGCCTAAATTGTGGGAACTTCATTTTCATAAATAAAATGTGAAACTAGTAAATAGTTTTTTGTATACTGGATAATTAGTGGTGTGTAAACATTATTTTATAACTTGTCGAAATATTCTTCAAAATAATTAATTGCCAGTAATATTACAAACATTCTTGTTATATTAAGATACGTTTCTAGTTCTATTCTAAATTAGTAATTGTTATTATATAATTTACGTTCTCTTACTAAATTATTGGCGTATTTTTATTTTTTTATTTTTTATTTTTTTAAAGCACTGTTGATAAACTTTAATATTTACCTTATCTGTTTTTGAAAATACCTATAGTAAGGTACACGTATCTGTATTTTATATGCATTGCAAACCATAAGACGAAGTATAAAGATGAAACATTTTATCAACTCGTATCATCGCTTCGAACAAGTAAATGATACGTTGGTCAGATGAAAACATGGAAGTACTAACATGGGTTTATACTGCGGTGTTTGTACGGAAAGACGACCATGATGATATTGCAACGATGGTGAACACTGTAATAAGAAACTAATTTTTGGAATGGTTTTGTGAATACCTCCTTATCCGATTATTTCATATTTAATTACATAATTAATGCTGATTACATTGATAACACAATTCAGTTAGTTAAGTTTAGATTTACGGAAAATAATCTTTCGTAGTTGGAATGTTACTTTGTAGAACAAAATGATTTCAAATACTCTAATTACGGATTAATTACTCGAAATGGTTTTGTGAGTATGTCATCAATCCTTATTAAATTATTTAATTACCGCTGATTGCATTGATAACAATTCGATAATTTAAATTTAGATTTAAAGGAAAGTAATTTGTCTTAGTTAAAATGTTACTTTATATCATTAGTCGTTACTTGCGAGTGTCCTAATAAACGTTGTTTTTATGTTATGTATTTATATTTTAGATAAAAGGGATTTAATTGTACTATATCTAGTTTGAATTTTATTTTAATGTTGTTCATTAACAATATCTAACATTTGTTTCAGGATTTATTGTTAAATCTTGTATATTAAAAAAAAAAAAGTAGATTATAAAATTATTATAATTATATTTTTTGTAACTCAGAAAACTGATTATTTAGGATTAGCCTTTGTTATCTTTGTTAACTTCTATTTTAGTTTTTGTTTTAATTAGTTAATTATTAATTTTTAATATAATAAAAACTTGTTTTTAAAATGTAAAAAATGTTGTAAAATGGAAACTTTTATATTCATAAAAAAATAAAGATAATTAATATAATGTTGACGATAGATTAGACTATTTCTAATCACTGTTTTATGGAATGAACATTTATAAAATTGTTAATTCTTTAAAAGAATCCTTTTATTTCTTTTAATGTTGCTTTTATATTGCAGTTGTACTGCTGAAACATGATTGCATGACTGGAAACAATACTTTTACTGAAAAGACATTGTAAGTTGGTTCATGTTAGATTTACCGATGTTAAAAGTAAATTCCAAGCCTACTAGTCGGCCAACCGGGACGTCTTCCTGGGTATTTTGTCGAAAAACAAGCATTATTACTGTTGTTATTTTTATTTGAAAAAAAAAAAAATACGCAAGAGTATTTTTATGTGTTAGTTTAGTTTATTTGCTTTTAGTAGGTTATTTTATTTATTTTATCATAAAGTAAAATAAATAATGTAATTTGTAGTTTGTTTTAAAAAAAAAAGTCTGAACTAGTATAAAAAAATAATGTAATAATAACTAAATTTTAAGTGTAATTTTTACCGGGTGTTATGATATCTTTTCTCACGTAGTGTTCGCTTACGTCGAAGAGTAAAATATTTCCGGAATCTGAATTACTCTTATGATATAAAAATTATCCAAAAGTTATGCGGTTTTTTAAGCAGATTAATATTTCTGGGAAAACCTTTACTAAAAAAGTTCAGCCGTTGTGCTCCATTAAAAACTATTTTGAGTTGTTTTAATCGTGAACTTTTCATGTTTTAATTTTATATGCAGTAATGGACATAATATCGATATTCCAGATCTAGTTGAACTTTTTAATGTATGAAAATATTATCCCATGCTACATATAATACCAACGTGGAAAAGTGTGTTTTGTGTCTGTATATTTATTTTAACAGCGTTAAAACTGATCTTATCATCAGTAGTAATATATTTGTCTTTATTTATAAGTATTTAGTTGGAAAAGATGCAGTTTTACTTGTTTAAATGAATAGTTCCTTTTTCTCTCAAAAGCATATTTTGCTTCTTATTTGTAATTAATGCAATAGTCCTGTAGAAGAATGTATTAAGTTAGTAGCCAAACTCTAGAAAATGTACGAAGTATATATTGCTTGGTCTTGTCGTACCAAAAATGTAATTTAACTCGATAGCTGGATGATTTAATTTTCTTCGGAAAGTCAATTTTTCCTGTTTCTTCGGAAAGGAATAGTTTCTAGCAATTAGAAAAATGGAGCTGACTTTTCGAATGAATTCAGACGAAAATTAATTTGTAGCTTTTCAATTATATTTTGTAGATTTCAATTAGAATGTGTAGATATTTTTTGTAAATTAATAAATAACCGTAACTCAACTGTATAATCTTTTTATCCCTTACTTTCGATGCAAATAAATTTGTTTCCCATCAGTATGTTTCATTTGTATTAGATTAATGTCCGTACTGATTATGATTTGATCATTATAAGTTATTGGTGTTACTCTATAACTGTAATATCATGTTCGAAAACAAACATTTTGTTTATATGCCAGCTTATTCTGTATGCGCTTGTTCGTTTATTTGCTAGTTGACTACTGATACGCTAGTGTAAATTTTAAACCCGTTTGTGCTAACGGTAAATGATAAGGTATTAAAACATATTGAAATCCTACCATAATTTTGCAGCAGTTTTGTTTTGCCAATTTAAACATTAAACATTTATTTCATACAGCAGGCTTAAATATAGTGACGTAAAGTATAGCTGTTTGTTCGTTTAATCATTAATTTAAGATTAATCAATGAAATAGAAATTTGTGTTTTTATTCTGTTCATTCCATATATCCTATTTAAATTATACTATCCGTTCAGTAAAATATCTGTATATGTAATCCCTATTTGTACAAACTAATTTTTTTACTATATGTTGGTAGCTAGTGGATTTCATTACAGGATTAATTTTTGTTGATGGAATTTCAAACCGATTATTTCATTTTTTTTCTCACTTGTTTTCATTTTTATTTTCTTGTAATTAGAAAATAATAACTATTATGTCAGGTTACTAAAATGTAGTATCTTATAATTTAGTAATTCGTTTTTTATTTTTTCTGTTCAAAATTAATAGAAAATTTCAGCTAAATTATTTTATTGTTCGGCAATTAAAACTTAATTATTCATGGTTATTTTAACCCGCTAATTTTTGGTTATAATATAACCCACTAATTGTTGGTACAACTGTATTTACGTTGAAATATTAAAGAAAAAAGACATTTTTAATTATAATTACTCGGTAAGAGCGGCTTCATTTAATTTAGCTACCATAGGATTTTAGCTTTTAGATATTAGCTTATTAGAAAAATGCTGTAGGTGTTGGTCTACATATTGCTACTGATAAATAAACCATAAACCTTTGATGTACATGGAGCTCCGAGTGTGTTACATGTGTTAATTTTATAAAAATGTCTTAAAACAAAAGGCAAATTAATATAAAATAATTATCATATTGGTTCAACGGAATAAAACAGTGTTGATTAACGTGAATGTTTCATGCCTTCTCGGAAATGTGATATATCGCAATCTAACCTATTATTTATCCCTGAAACTTAGAAATCAATTTATAAAATAAAGTAGGAATACAATTAAAAAAAAAAAAAAATTTCATTCTAGTAAAAAAGACTTCTCTGAAAGTTACATAAATCGTCATTGATCAGTTAAAAATTTACTAAAAAAAGATTATTCAAAACTAAATAGATAAATTGTAGCATTACAAAATAAATATTTTTTAATAAGTTAGACTTACGAGTACTTGTAACTTTAATAATGGTTTTGAATTCAACAATATGTGGGCAGTTTATACAAACTTGAGATTTTATAAGTAGTCAGTTCCTCAACATGTGCAATGTGTATTCTACGGAATTTTATCTGATAACAATATATGTCATGATTTACAGGATTTTTTTTTGTCTTGGAAGCTAAATGAAATTTTGGCTTATTGTAGCCAAAGCGTTACGTCTATAGAAGTAGTAACTATAGAGTTAGTTTGCTTAAATCTGAACAAATCCACAAGGCCATAAAATATATACACTTAAAAGCATCATTATTTACATTAACATCGGTTTTATTTTTTGTTACTAAATTTTTCATTATCTCTCTCCTCGTACTAGAAAAAAGCGAAGTCGAAAATTGTCTAAAATATTTTGATATATTTTAGTAAATGGCTTCATTACACCATTTCTGCTTGTAAAAGCTTATTGTGTCTAAAATTTAATAAAATTATCAAGCGTATTTTTCTGGCTTTTTCATTCATATAATGAAATTCGTTGAGATTTTGTTAATATTAAGTATCCTTTAATTATCATTCCGGTCTATTAATAAGTTGTAATATTTATATACGATTTTTTACTTTCTTTAACGAAGTAAAAGAAGTATAGTGATCCTGAAAAATGTCTGATATCAAATTTAAAGGAAATATCCATTTTGACCATCCCTGAATCCATTTTGAAAGTTTCGATGTGACATCTGTACGTCCGTATGTACGTACACAACAAGTTGTGGATCTCCGCTTTTGATTTTGAATCGACTGAACCAAACGTGTCAAAAAAAGATCAAAATCTAAAATAATTATAATCGAATATCAGACTTTTGCTTAACTGCAATAATAAGCCCCTCACTGGGAGCTTTTCAACGATGTAGCATAAATTGTACTAATTATTATTGGTTCCAGAGTTATAGCGAAGTAAAATTTTAATTAATGAAATATCTTACAACAGATCTTACAACAGGGGAAGAGAAATCAGTTCGAATCAGACTTCATTTTTTAAACTTTTTTTTTGATTTAAATATATCGATTTATTGATAATTATTAACCTCTGATTGTAAAAAAATAAACTACGATAAATCATAATTGAATAATAACAATAAAAAAAATATGTGTATATGTAATTTAAATGGAGTTCAAAGAAGTCATTGGTGTTCACATCAGATTTTTTTCAGTCTACTTTTATTTTAGCCATTGAATTTATCATTTCTTTTTATAACATACCACTAGTTATTGGAAAACAGGCTAAATTTTCCCCAAATAGTGAATTTGGCTTTGCATAACGACAAAATCTAAGCTTCCGTGAATCTGATTGCTTTGAGGTTCTTGTCATAGGTCTTGTATAAATTTATTTATTGATCTGATATCATCACGTATTCTATTTTGTTTTTCAAATAAAATTTATTAAAATTTTCACGTTTATTTATAGTCAATTTTTCTTATTCTTCTAGAATGAAAACGTTTGATGCGCGTTAGATAAATTTATTAAATGTTGCTGAAATAAAATGTATAACCCATATGAAATTTATGGTCTGGTCTGTGCATATTTTTCAATAGTTTATGTTAATTAGGTTTTATAATAAGTTGAATACAAAAGGTAAATTTCGTTTACTTATATAAAATATTAACTGTTTGGGTGGGGGGCTGGGAACTGTACGCAGTAGAAGCCAAGCTTAGCATAGCTTACATCAGCCCACGTGATGTTATCAAAAAGTCATCAATTCAAGATTTCCAGGACAGGATCTGAGTTTAGATAAAAGCGGGGCAATTTACCAGATGTCTAACACTGTTTCTGATTGCATTTTAAATGTAGGAAACAAGCAAACAGGTAGGTCTGGTTAGTTTTATTTTTTGTCGCACCGTCATACTGTTCCGCTTTTTTTGTACTTCTTTAAAAATTAATAATAATTTTTATGGACAATTAACTTACAAGTCATGAAATCATATTATTTTCTCTTCTAACCACGTTTAAATTGAATAAAACGTTTGTGTTTTTTCCTTTAATTCTAATTTACACTAATATAAATGTCTGAGTTTTATATTAAACTCATATTAAACTTAATACTAACAACAAACGCAGTTGTTAGTATTACTAGTTTTTAATTACATTATTTAAGAGTGAAAGTTAAAATTAAAAGAAATAATTTAAAAATAATTAAATGTTATTATTCTTAAATATATAATATTAATTAGCGTAACAGTCCGTAGAAGATTAGATTCCTTCATGGATAAAAAGTAAGAGAATTTTACATTTTTTTTTTTTTAAGAAACATTGCTCAAAGAAAAAATAATCTTGGAGAATTTAAAAAATATTGCATGATATATTTCAATTAGTTGGTAAATTATTTAGCAGCAGATTAACATATAACCGTTTAGGTACTGATTCACATTCGGAAAAAGTCGTGGAAGACCACAAAAAAAGGTGATAGGACCAGTTAGATTATTTACTGAATCTATTTAAAAAAATATTTTAGGAAATTATGCCAAATTAATTGGCAGTTAATACCAATTAATTTGGCATTAGTTAATCGATTGAAGGGATTAAATGGAATATTGAATAACTTGTAACAATTTCAGTACATAGTATTCTGCTTTAGAAATCTCCTTGGTATATTCATACAACTTTTTTTCTTTTTTTTTTTTAGTAAATATAACTAAATAACTAATTAGAAACTTTGATTATTTAACTAACTACTTAATTAAGTAAGTATATTAGGCAGTAAAATTTTTAATGTAAATGAATTTTAGTGAAGTTCATATTGTGATACATATGTATAATGATAAATGTTTATTTTTTTGCTGTTATAATTTATTCGTCAGAAGTACTTCATGTTTTAGGTAGATTTCGTAAGAAAGTATATTGTAACGGGTACTATGATTTGACTTCCGGAAAATTTCGATATATCTTTGCGTTTCACATCTCCCAGACCCAAAAAATCGTCAGTTGATAAGTTTATATATATAACTTACACACATATATTTATATGTATGTTCTTAAAGATGGGAAAAATCGAACATTGGGGATGGAAATGGGGGTAAAATAAAAAAAAAAGTTGCGATAACTTTATTGTCAAGTAAAATATGGAAAAAATTCGTTTAAAGTTCGTACTTTAACGGCAATTAAGGAATATACATTTTTGATACTGAAATTAATGAATTACAATTAATAATTATCTTTTTTAAGTAGAAAACCAATTAATTTTTTCATATGAGTGATGTAGAAATTTATTTGAGGGTAACTCATTTTCATTTTTATAACTCATTTAGTTGATATTCAAAACTAAATTTTACTGCCTGTAATAATCGCAAATCCCTATAAAAAATTTATTTTATTACGAAATGAACATTAAACGTTCCTTCTTTAATATTTCTGTGTTTAAAGCCCATAAACTATGCACTATAAAAGTTACTGTAAAAGTCATAATCTTTAATAATTAAATTAAACCTAAGCTAGAGGTAGCGGTTATAAAAGAGTAGGCTGTACGGGTAAGACAATTTTGACATCTCCTTCATATATGTATTAAGAATTATTCGGATGA
Organism: Zanna intricata; assembly: GCA_010016005.3. Taxonomy (NCBI): domain Eukaryota; kingdom Metazoa; phylum Arthropoda; class Insecta; order Hemiptera; family Fulgoridae; genus Zanna; species Zanna intricata. The sequence goes on from JAAAKQ030510391.1 coordinate 12,793, forward strand.
CAGAATCCCATTTTAATTATAATTACGAAGGAAAACTTTCTTTGTTTCTTAATTAATAATACAAACGCTTGGTTATACTGTTTAAATTAATTTTATATTTTTTTTCAGAATACATTTAATATTTTTTCTGAATATTACAAAACACACACACACACACATCCACAAAAAGAGAGACGAGACAAACGCAACCTTCTTTTAGCCTATTAATTATGGAATTACTAAATTCCTTATTATTTCAATTTTTATTGTAATTTAGAAAACTTTGTATCTTTATAGATGTTAATTCTGAAATGTAAATTTTTAATATTTAATTTATTAATTTAAATACTTATTATGTAAATTATAATAATATAAACCGAGTTATCTGGGACCTTAGTAATAGGTCTGGATCCCATAATTCCACCATCTATTTCATTAACGGTGATGGCGGATTGATGACAAATGTATCAGAGCGATCACTTTGTTAGTTACTTTACCGAAGTTCTGTTATGTCTGACACTCACTAAAACCATTGTACCTTATGAAATTTATTATCGATGAAGAAAAAAGAACAAACGCTTTAGATAAGTTTCTGTACGGTTATATAGATGGAAATAACTCGATTCTGGGTTTTAAAAAACTATTTGAAACAATAAAGAATTATAAGCTGTTTATGTCTGCTGATGGTAGCAAAAAAGTCTTGCCTATATCTTTCTGCTTACAAATTACAATGAACATTAAAGTATAATTAAACCTATTGTATTCGTTACCGTAATGAATAGGTAGTATCTGATGTATTGCATTATTTGGAAACGGTTATCTATTGCAGTTATTTGTCCATAAGTACATACGACCATCTTAGTATTTTTTATAAATCTCACACATTATAGCAACTTAATTCTAAGAACTACTAATCAGAGTTGTTTTTTCTGATATTACTCTCAGAGATATTAACAACACAGTAAATTCCTATGGTAAATATAATTAAGGTGTAACTTGTAGGACTTAATTTCAGTTTACTTGGAATGTTGATATTTAGTAATATTAGATCATACACTTAGCACAATACTTAATTTTTCTCTCAGCTTTGGATATGCAAACAATAAAGTTGCAAAAAAGCGATTGTTTTCTGTTTTTTTTTTTGTATTCGTTTTTTTTCCAGAACAATGATAATGTTTGAACTATTTATTTTTGAACTTATGTAACAATATAATTTATGTAATGATGCACAATTAGTGGTTATGTTGGTTATCATAACGTTAGTGTACTCATAAACTTTGTAGAACTAAAATTTTTTGTGATTAAAATGAATAGATTATTTCTTTAAAAAAAATAATTAAAAAAAAATTATATAAGGAAATGAACTGCACTAAACTTTTTTTTTTAAATTGTGTATTAACTATACTGTATTAAAAAACTTTTTTTTGAAAGAAACTGGGAGAAGTTAGGCATGATATTGAATAATCTGCGTAAAAATAGGTATTTTTTTGTCATCTATTTCACCCGACGATCCAACTGACTTTTTACAGCGAGGTTAAAGTGCCTCGCAAGACCTTCGTATTTCTTAAGTCCTTCATACCTCAGAGTAAATTAAATGTAATTAATTTTAATTAGTTATTATGATTAAATAATAAAGTATCAAGTCATCAGTACTAATTATATAATTTCCATATTTGTTCAGTTTCATTTTCAGTTTTAGTTTTACTATTATTAAATTAAAGTTATTAATTTGTATATGTGCCGTTATTACTTTGCCTGATTTTAATGATATAAATTTAATTTCATACGGTAGAATGTACTTGGCAGTTGTTGCAAAGATGTGTGATTTTAACTTTAATGTCCGAGTCTAATTCAAATCACTTTGTCAAGTCTAAATTTAAATGACTATAATTTTAGGCGACCTAAAATAAGGCTAAAATCCTTCTTGACAAAACAAATTTTTTCATATACAACTGGTTCCGAGCTAGTTATCGTAGAGAAATTGAAGAAAGGAATGAAGACTTTTCGCATTGTTTTCTTTTCCAAGTTAAATATCTTTTTACATATAAGTAAGCCGATTCCATCGAAAGACAATATTTATGATATAACACGATATTTAGCTCAACTAGTGAAACCTTGCTTTACAAATTAAGCTCATATTTATTTATCTATTGTCTTATACAATATATTTGCTGATTTTATGACAATATTAATTACCAGTATTCTAATCACAATCAAATTAACTTTTATCTTTATCAAGTAGAGATATACAAATCATATATGTAAGTCCAGTCATTTATATAGTATGTAAAACTAGAATCACTGTTTATGTTTTTTACAGAGATTTTCTCAAAACTGGATAAATTATACTAAATCAGTTGAAAGATACAGTAATATTAACTTACATTTATTATATACCTTTCTTCGTGAAATGAGTTCCCAACTAAAACATTAACAGGCCTACTTGTTATAAGCTGTACAATATATACGTGAGATAAAAATGATAATTAATCCAACTACTTAAATTGCTTAAAAATTGAATGTTTTTAGTTCTATAAATAATTTACATACGTCGAATTCATGAGTTCATATGTTATAAACATCTTTTATTACACATTTTTCCATTATTCCGGTTAAAAAATAATTCTGGTATTTAATCCAATATAAAGTAAGCCATAAAAAAAAGTTGATCTTTAAAATCTTTACACACGTATACAAAATATATTAATCTGGTTTAATAAACATACATGTATACAGTGTTTCATTAGTTAATGAGCTTTTTAAAAGTATATACGAGTAAGTCTATTGTATAAATAGATGAAATTGAAAATATTGCTTAATTACATTGTGTTTTAGTTTCAAAAATTCAGATATTTCTATTTGTTAACAGAATATGAACGCAAACTTTGCATATTAAAACCATTAATTAATTTCTTTATTAAGTATCCTGATTTTAATATATTATCACGATTAAATTGGTCACATTAAACAGTGAACATTTCTTTCGAGACACAAAACAGACTTTGACTAACATATCTAAGAAATAAATGTTTGATTATTTGAAAAAAATAGACTTAATTTTTTTTTCTAATTAAGGTTCTAAGGTTAGAAAGCTAAGTTTATTAAATTTATTGGCCCATGAAGGTTATATTTATATTCAAATCTAATATCTATTTTATGGAGTTCGATTTTTATGGAATGAAGCAACTAAGGAATATTTCTGTATGTAACGTACTTTTGTCTCTTTTTTTTAAATCTCTTATTATATTGAGGACGCTGATCGTAATAGTAGAGATAAAAAGAAAAAATTTAATGATGGTGGTGTATGCTTGTATTACAAGAATGAAATTTTTAATATGCACTGGATTACAGACGAGTATCATTTTATTTCATTCCATCCTTTCTGTGTTTACATAACGTTTATAACAATTTAAATTGAGTTAAACGTTTCATCGGAGGGAATTAAGTGATTTTAGATTGTGCAACTTAAAAACAATAAGATAAAGGTAAATGAATATTTTACGCTTAAATACTATTATATTTTAACTACTTCTATGTTTAATACCTTAAAAAAAAAATGTAAATGTATGTAAGTTCAGTAGAATATAACTGGCGGTAACGACGCGTATTTCCACTTCCTCTTTGGTAATATTATTTTTTACAATTATTTCCGGATGAAATGACCTGACAGGTGGTTTAATATGTAGCTATGCATTGTATGTACATTTCAATGGACTCGTCTGCTATCTAAGTAAACAATTTTTCCTTCTTTTTTTTTCTGGAAAAAATAAAGTTAGTTTTACTTTAAGTGTCCATTTTATTTGATGTCATTCTTAAGTGATTAATATTTATCATTAACAATTTATTTTTAATATGTAAAATTTTTTTATAAAATAATATAAAAAATCACTTATAAAAATATCACTTATAAGGCATTTTATTCTTTAGATTTTATGAAGTATAGCGACCAGGCAATGCTTCGCTATTGCTGGATTTGAGTATATATATATATAAAAATTAAATGAACAATGGAAATTTTGAAATGACTGCAAAATCATCACAATTAATACTGAACATTAAGTCTATCTCATTTTATCATAATCTAAGCATAGTAATTGTAGGATTTATTCGGAAAAGTTCGGGAAATTTCGGAAAACCCCAAAACACGTGTTTCTTAATTTTTAATGGGATACCTATATACCAAATTGAACTACTATATCCCTATCAGTCCCCGAGTTATGAAGGCTTCATACTCCTAACTTACACCATTTTTAATTTATTAGGATTTATTCGGAATTTATTCTGCAAGATGAAGTGAACGTTCGGCGCTATATTCCCTTGCCCGTGCTTGCGAGTTCTAGCTTTTTTTTAGCAAATTATTAGCAAGGCGCTGCAAGCGCTCGGCGCTCGACTGTAGTTCGTATAAATGCGATGATCTCGCATTTTGTTCTGTTAGACGAAGTGAACGTTCGGCGGTACATTCCCTCGCGCGTGTTCGTGAGTTTCTGTCTCTATTTTCAACAAGGCGTTGCGAAAGTTCGGCGCAAGATTCTCTGGCCACGATTACGTCGCGTACTCTCTCTGTGACTTGTGAGACGATGTGAATTTTCAGAAGAAGATTCTCCAGTTTTTTCTATTCTCGCTTGGAAACTATGATTAGATAGTTGAGACCTTATTTTTCTAGGCATATTGTTTGGAAGTTTTTTCAAATCAGAGAAAATAAGAATAAACAATGTACATAAAGCAATATTAAGATAATAAATATAAAGTAAATAAAATAAAAAAAAAAAATAAAATAAGTCAGGAAAGGTTTAAGTAGGTAGTTCTGAAAAGAAATTTTGATGAATACTTAGTATAGAAAAAGTGTGGGAATATTATAAAAATAATAGTAAAAGTTGAATAAAATAATTTATAAGTAGTTCTGAAAAGAACTTTTTAACTGGAACAAAAAAACGTGCTATGAAAAAAGTCAAAATATTCAATGTTGGTTGCGTCCATTGCGTAGGGAGCCGACCGCGCGTATGAGCCGCGCGACTACCTATTTCATAGATGTGCACGCCCCTCTCCCTCACTTTGGTGCCACCTCCCTCGCCGTATCGCGAAGTGTTTTGTAGATATTGATATGTTCTTTAATATTGTAGAACACTTTTTTTTCTATCATCAATAGTTTTCGCAACGCATGCGATGAAAGACATTTTATGGCTACTTTTTTTACACCTTGGGTTCCTTTTTATAATATTAGTGTAGTTAGAACCAATGAAAATCATTAGTTTAATGATCTTATTTTGACAATTTTTACAGAAAAGCTTTTTTGTAGATAAAAAGTGATGAAACATTTTTCATCTCCTTCCATTCATTGTGTTTGGCATTCCAACCAAGTGATAGCATATCAGCCGGTCGATTCAAAGGTCGCAGGTTCGAATCTGAGCATGGAATTTTTCATTTGCCACAAAATTTAAATTCCATAATTCCACATGTGTGTGGGATATTTATTTATTTATTTTATTGTGGGTATATTTATTTATTTTTTTTTCTGTTACACTGAGGGTCAATATTAACTTTTTTTTTTTTTATCATTAATCCATATTTACTACTTTTACAATAATTAATATAAAGTATTATGTTACATAGAATAAAAGAGTCCTTTAATATACGAATATAATTAGATCTATGGTTACTCTAACAATATATAAAAAGTATAATAGAGAAAAAAAAATAAGAGTAAAAAACTGTATATGCAAAACTAATAACACAAAGGTGTAGCCTGAAGTCATTCCAATAAGTTCAGATCAATAGTTCATCATATTATATTAAACTAAGCATAACGTACAATGGTATCGTATTGCCTCAGGAAATATTTTCATTAATATGACGTCAAACATAACAACTACAATAATAATACTTCTCTTATATTTTGTCCCTTTCATTCAATCACATTGATATAATTATATTGTTTGAAGCGTTCTTTTTAATATTATCAATCACCTTGAATTACCAGGTAAGAAATATTTGCAAAGTTTCTCCATTTGTGTGTGTGCGCGTGCGTGTATTTGCACCTGCACGAACGCACACACACACACACACACGCACACATTTTATTTTATTTATTTATTTTTCTTTTTTGTATTAAGAAAAGAGATCAGAAGATACAAACATTGTGTGATTAGAACTAATTACAATCATTTAAATGCGTAGAAAAATTAAGCAAAAACTCGAAATTCTGTTACTCTAAGATCTAAAAATCAAGAAATAAGGTAGAAAAATGCTAATACAAAGGTGCAAAAAATGAAAATCGTAAGAAAAACCTCTATAATTAATTTCAAGATATTTTCACTTATTCATATATATATATATTTTTTAATAACGACGAAAATCCAAAAATTGTAAAAATTAAAATGTTAAACTTTAATATCTATGTACAGTTATTCATGCAGATTTTTAAACGGAAAAACGTTAGCAATTTTTTTTTGAACCTCTGGAACCACAATTAAGGTATATCTTCAGAGGATGAGATGAATTAATTGTAGCGTGTGTGAAAAATGCCATGACTGACCGAGATTCTAACCCGGGCCTCCGGATGAAAGGTTGAGACGCTACCACTCGCGTCACAAAGGCCGAAACCTACTGTACTAATCGGTATATAAGTTGCATAAATCATTAGAAAAATTAATAATTTTGAAATAACTTAAAAAGTTACAGAATTTTTTTTTACGGGTTTTAACCTGTAATATTTATTTCATTAACTTCTTTTATTTTCAGAATGTTTCTATCTACATTATAGTAAGGCTCATAGATAGTTGCGTTTTATTTTTTCCTTTGGTTATACCTGGAATAATAGGTTATTTTTCGTAACTGCTGTGGTAACTAATGCAGGTTGAAATTAAATACAATGGTTGGTTATTAAAAAAAAAAAAAAAAAAAAAAAAAAAAAAAAAAAAAAAAAAAAAAAAAAAAAAAAAAAAAAAAAAAAAAA
>JAAAKQ030510402.1:5722-19723 GCA_010016005.3 Zanna intricata
TCTTAATGTGAAGAAATACTTTAGACAGGTGGGGATTACCAAGATAATCATATTTTGTTCTTTATAGAATACTTCAATGTGCTGACATAAATTGATGTCATAATTATTTATTTTAGTTATATTTCTCTATAAAGTTGTGTTTTTTTCATTAAGTTTGCTAGAGAGGATAATTATACTCTAGTAGTAAGCCCTGTATGTTTTGCAGGGCTTTGCCTGTCCAGAAAGGTTTCTTTGCAATTAATGTAGTTATCAATGAATTTTTATTATGTATTGTTACTGCATAAGTCGTGGTATTCCAGATTTAATAAGACCAAGTATATTATATAAGCCTGATAATACTATACTCTATTTAAAATAGTTTTTATTATTATTATTGTTATTAGTATTTAATGTAACATTTCTATACTGTATCTGTAATGCGCTATGGTAATTCTATTATAAAGTAGTTTGTATTATCTAAATCCCTGTCATATATTTTAACCCTTTTACCATTAATTAAGTTTTGTTTGATTTATAATACTTGATTAATGACTGTAATTATGTCTTTGTCCAATAATCAGTAGTCTTGTTTTGATATATTTATACACTTAATCATCATTAGAATGTTCAAATAAATTTTTTTATGATAATTTCAATGCGTTATGGTTTTTCTGATATATTTTATTATCTTATTACTTCTATTATAATACATTTTGTGTAAGAATTTTATAATATTGTGCATTTATTTACATAATTTTAAACTGATTTTTCTACAGTAATAATTTTAGACCCACGGTTTAAGTTATTTAACTTAAACCTGTGAATTTTAAAACTAATATAGTTAGATCAGAATTACAAGAATCTCCTCATCATCGTATCCTCTCAGTATTTTACATCATTGTTCGATTCTGATCTCACTTCACATTCTCCAAAATTGAAGGTGTTGGTCATTTTTGTTTGTTCCACCGTAGCAGCTAAATGGCTGAACTGATTTAGATATTAACCTCATGTTGGAATCCTTACGTAACCGGTATCATAGGTTATAAATTTTAATTGAAAAAAAAAAAAAATTATATATAATACACAAATATTTAACCAACTATTAATACACATTTCTAATCATCATAAATTTTTGACCTTTATCATAAAATCTAGTGCTTATTGACTCCTGAAAACATTCTTAAGTAAGGATACAATAATACAGAAAGAGAAGTCAATAATTTTTCCTTATCTTCCAGAAGATAATAAATCACAGGTGAACTGATGACTGGAAGGTATAAATCTAAATCCTCCCTCATTTTACCAATAATATGTTTCCATACAGAAAAAGTAATTTTTCCCCATGATATATAATGAATTTTAAAAATGATCTAAAATCAAACACAGAGAGGGAAGACAGAAAATGTACAAATGTCTGATTCTCAGTCTCACATTTAGACGAATATCTGAAAAGTCAGTATTGAGTAAGATATATATTGGAAATGTATCAAATAAAAAAAAAATAAATAAAATCATTGATGGATACAAAAGGGAAATTTTATATGGCTCACTGTAAACACAGCTTAAAATAAATAACCATACAGATAGTCGTGCTCTGAAATTAATGATAAACCAACCGTGCAGGACCATAGACAGAACTATAATGTGGAATAAAATTTGAGAGAAAAGGTAGACAAACCCAGAATACGTACAGAGATAAAAAAAAAACGAAAGTCAATGATACAAAGTAACTGTAAAATTCATCTTATCCTACAGTTTAAATTTAGATTATATTTTTAGTTCTCTTATAGATTTGACTACGAGAAGCAGATTTTTGTGTAAGTACTCATCGGGGACAATTTACAAAGAAGCATTGAGTAATAAAGTTTTTTGTTAATTAATTGTAATAAATTGTTACTTATATACAAATATGAATTTTTGCCTAATGTAACCATTCTTTTCGTAGTATTAGTGTTTACATGTAATTCATTGGTTATCTCGTTAATTTAAAACATGCTTATCGGATAAATCAAAGAAAATTTTAGGGTAACAGCACAATTTAATTTTGGGAAGATTTGTGAAGTTTCTTGCTAATTCACTGATAATTAATCGTAGTTAACATAATTTTTAGAACCTATCGTGACAAATGAACACCATGATAATTACAATAACTAAAATTCTGTAAATCCAAACTACAGATTAAGTAGATCTAGTAAATAATCGCAGTATTATTGAATAACATAAAATAATAAGATTATATTTTTCAAGTCAGACTTTATTCTTCGTGTCTTTTATATTATGAAAAAACTTACTTGTGTTTGTGCACTCACAGTACTGTTCATTAAGTTTCGTGAACTCAATTCATTAGTTTATATAAATATTGAGAAAATTAATTGATAAACATAAATTAATGCTAAAAGTATGACGTTAAAGACTGAAAACGTCATCAGTAATTTATAATCAAAGAAATGTCTTGAAAGTGTTGAAAGTCTTGAAATCAAAGAAAATTCCTTCTTAAAAGTGTGGTAGTCTTAAATATATATCAATTCTGTTCAGTTTTTTCTTTATGTTGTCTATTATATGATCACTGAAATGATCAATAACAGTGATAATTGTATCCTCAATAATAATCTTGTCGATACTATCAAATGTTTTGTCGGGTCTAGCATAATCTATTTCTTTATTCTGTGGTCTCTCAAAAAACTGAATCGTAATGTTTCTACTTTGCGTTCTTATTGCTTTTAACTATTAAATTGGTGTAATTTTTACCCGTTCACTAGTATCTTCAATATTATTGAAAAGAGTTCCCTCATTCTCAGGAACATTCTCATACTTGGACGGCCTTTTCAACGGTATTTTGAATATATTTGAAATCAAATAGTTACCGATATGAGATTGGGTTGCTTAGTCTTATTTTCTGAATATTTTCTCTTTTACTTCAATTGAATTACATCATGCTGAAATTATGTCATTTATTTTAATGTGCTTCGGAAATAGTTATAATCTTTTCTTATTCTATGAAAAAAACAAAGCGTAGACGAAAACACGTAAGGCAACTAAGTTAAATCTGAAATTTTATTACAAAAAATTAAATTTCTTTGAATACACTAAATAATTATTAATTAATAATAATGTCCTTGAATGCACTAAATCGCTGAAGGGCGTTACATAACTATTTGTTAATTAATGTGAAATAAGTTATTATATTTTATTAACATTTTTTTATACATTGTTATACAGATATATTAAGTTCAATCTCCGTGTATGTTAATTTTTTGAACTAACAAATAAAGGATTTTTATCTTCGGAAATAATTTATGATAGGTTAACCCAAAATATTTAATTTAAATATAGAATAAAATTTAAATTAAAAACTATAATTAACTTAAAACTAAAAAAAAAAGAAAATTAGTTAAAATTTTATGTATGTAGTGCGTTTTGGTATGATGGCGGTTCTGTATATGGTGTCCTTTCTAGAATGAAGCGGTTCTCGATGTGATATCCTTTCTGGGATGAAGGCAATGTTGGATAATGATAATTGACAAACTGCAAATATCAATCTTGAATTCTGCTGTATATGAAGAGTCTGAATAGCTTACAGTTATTGCATCTCAACGAAGAAATGAAAATTTATTTAAACAGTTAAATTACTTTGAAATAAATATATGTAATAACAAGACTAACATTTTAGTTTTAGTTTAATTGTTTTTTTTTAAATTATATAGTTTTTCAATTAATCATTTCGTATTTCTCCTAACTAATCACTTATGGATATACTATTACCATTATGTGAAACTAAACGGTCTAACCTATACGCATTCTATCTGATGAAAACTTCGAAAAAAATGCACGTAAGGATGGAGCGGCTCTTGGTTCTTGAGTTTACCTCATCCTCAAGATCAAGTTCCCACATATCCAAGTTATTTTTTGTTTAAAACAGCCTTAATTTAAAACAAACGTGATAGAAAATCATTATATTTTTGTTCATCATTATTAAATTATATTCCATTTTTGTTTTACTATTTATTTATTTTTTTTTATTTTTTGTGGGCGAACAACGCTAAACGTTATTATCGCCCGGATTAAAAATAAAATGAAAACTAATACATATAATTAAAAAATAAAAAATAAATAAAATTAATCACTAAAACTTACATCTAATATCACAGTGGATAGTAAGTTAAAATGTTAAAAACTAAAGTAATTAAAATTAAACACGTAAATTAAAACTTAAAACTAATATCACAGATTTAATCTTAAAAATAAAATAAAATAAATAAAAATTAAACTAAACTATAAAGCATCATAAAATCCGTAAGGGGTGTAAAAGGCCCCTTAACGGATAACAAATAAAATAAGAATAAAAACTATAGGTTAAAAAATCCGTAAGGGGTGTGTGTAAATGGCCCCTTAACGGATAACAAAAAAAATGGATAACGGAAGAAATTATATACATTATTAAATTTTGTTAAAAAAATTATGTACTATATAATGACAATATAGACAGTTTCTCATAAGCCGGCCTTTCACAGAACCTTTACTTTATGCGAGAACAAAATATCTTTGTAGTTATTGCATCACTTTTTGTCGGAGAAGGGGAAAGCTCCCCTTCTCCAGCTGCCATCTGAACGCACAGACGGAATGTCGCACATCGATTAAAAACCCTGCCCCTAACAATACATGCCTTGATACCCGCCTTTCTGCTTAACTTTAGGGACATGTTTCTTTACTTGTGGACCTCCAACAGACGGTTTAGAGAGTCTTGGCGCAACAGAAGTGGTGACCTCTGTAGGCTCCCAACTACCTCCCCCCAAAGCTGTCCCATCCTAACCATTTCCGGGGTTGGGCCATCCTTCTCGGTCGCCGAAAATTATCGCTGACGACCCTCTTCTGCCAACTTAGTCTGAGGACTTTCACTGCTCTGAATTGAGAAACTCCACAGCAACGACAAAGTCCAGCAGTTCTCTCATCAGATTAGTAGCGCAAATTCCTCCTATTATATCAATACATCGTTGTCTATCTTCAGCCCACCTGTCGCATTCAAATAAATTGCGAATAATGGCATCATCCAAACCACAGTAGTCACCCCTGCATCTTCTTTTCTTTTTCTTCTTTTCACTAGGTAAGCATTAAAGACTCCGTCAAGAGCTGGATAAGCCTGATGTTGATCTCCCCATACCCCCAATAGATCCACCTTCTTATCCTCGGGATGACAACATGTCTCCAACGATCAGTGATGGCATTATCCCAGTTTCCTTACTAGCGCTTTATTAATAAGAAACAGATCTTTTTCTTTATTATGCTTTCTCATCTCTACATGAAATCTCTTAATAGTAATCTAACCTACAAATTAATCATCATTATTTTACATACGTTTATTTTTTATGAATAATAATGCAATATATCTTAAATTTATTGCTACTTATCCGTTAAAATTTGTTTAACTATTCCGTAATCATTAAGCTGAAATTAAAAAAGTTTATTTTATACAGACTCGCAAAACATTCGCGATGAGAAGAGCTAACTGCCCAGGAATCTATTTAGATAGGGATTACATGCCATGAGCTGGAAGTGTACGATATTTAGGTATTTACCTAGATCGTAAACTAACATGGAAGGTTCACATCAAAGAAAAAGGAAAGAGCTACGAATCAAATTTAAGGAGCTAAACTGGTTATTAGGCAGGAAATTGCAACCAATCCGATCTAACAAGCTATTTCTGTGCAAAGTAGTTCTAAAACCAACTAGGATATACAGAATTCAACGCTAGGGATTCAAGTACCAGCAATATAGAGATTATTCAGATTTTCTAGAATCAATTTCAGAAATTTGTAACACAGTCGCCAAGTTTCATACGGAAATTCATGAGTTTTTGGGTTATCGTCTGTTTGAGAGGAGTCGATCAATTTGCAACTAAGTACAAAATAAGACTTAAGGACCACGTAAACTATCTTAACCTCTTAGACAATGAGGAAGATGTAAGATTATTGAAACGAATACATGTTTGACCTAGGAACCTAATAGTGGCACTCTGGACGAGGTCTTTCCTCTTAAGTTACGAATCATCAAAGTATTTATGTTTATAATTTATGGTTCAGTTGTGTTCATTTTGTGTTGTGGTTTAGTCTTAGTGCTAGAAACTATTATGATTTCTAGTTCACTTTCGGCTGAACTTTATCAAATCTTAAACTACCTTTGATTTATTGTTGATATCTATAATGTATTTAAGGTTGGAAGATCCTGTATAAAATGATTATTGTCATGAAATTTATTTGTGGTTTACAATCTACGAAACCGACTGTAAATATAATTTGAGAATATATACAGTAAAACAAAATAATTTGTAAATTAAACGGATTTTACAACCAAAATAATTCCTATTTTTGATTGATATAATGCAGTGGACAACATTACAGTGGTCTTTACCCTTTCTAAAACACAAAATCTTTAACAAATCTATTGTCAGTTTTAATACACTTTCTGTTTATCTTTCCTTTTAAAACAAATGTTTATTAAATTATTTACTACAGGTAGCTTTTAAAAATCAGTTTTTGATGTTAAAATTGTGTTGCCAATTAACAGTATTTTAATTAATACCGAATTAACTTATGGAAAATCATAACTAGAAATTAATATATTTAAAACATTATCGTCTTTATTTCTCTACCTTCTCCTCCAATTTCTAGTACGTACAACACATCTGATGACAGACAAAAACATCCATAACAAAACAAAAAACATCCAGACATAGAATCCAAAACAAATGTTTTGGATTCTACTAAGGATATTTCAAGTATAAGATAAAACTAGATATAAATTATCTGATATGCAGGATGAAGAATATAAACTATACAATTTTAATAAACCAGAGCCCCAAAATTTGCATTGCTAGATATTTGAAAAATATAAATTATATTTACTCGAAAATAACTCAATATTATTTTGTATTAAAGTAGTTTATCTATTCCTTCATTTTTGTAGAAAAACTACACGCGGGCTTTTTCACCCGCATATTATAAAAAATTTGATTTGAATTACTAGTATTCAAGTTGAATTTTTATTTTTTATTTTCACGTATACTTTTCAAAAACGTAAATTTTATTTTTAGGCATATGATGACAGTCTTATTTCATCACTTTAATTCGGAAGATTTATTACCTTAGGACTTGGATGTATAACAACAGTTTAGGTAATACATCAGGTTAAACTCCCATAATTTTTAGTAATTTTAATATCTGTTTCAATTAATAAGATAAAATTTGATTATAAATGGTTACTGGTAATCACTTCCAAAATTAGATAATCCTTAATCTGAATGGAATTTATTACAATGAACAGCGTGAGTAAACAATCCTGCAGTGGGATGATGCGAGATACAATACGTAAGTAAATTTCTATATCGATTCCAATTAGTGCCAAATCTGCTTCCTATTTGTGATTGCAATTGCCAACTGTTTATTATTCATGACTGGTAAAATAAATTAATTTAAAACTTATTAACATTGCTCCTGTCAATTTTCTATTGTAATAAATGGTTATCCGTTATCTCTCAATCATGAACGGCTAGTTATCTTTTATTCCATCTAAAGATTTTTAAAAATATACAAACCAAATTAGATTCCATTTTTATTTTACATTATGATACATCACAATAATTTCTAGTTTTTGGTTTTATCATTGAATGTCTTTAAAATAATCGATAAGCTATTTTAATGAAGATAGTACAATGAATTTATTTTTCCATTGAATGCATTAACCTATTCAACGATGTAGACCTGTCTATTAAAAATTATAAACATTTTACAGCTCTATTGTACCTTATTTTTAAAACGCAAATATAGAATAAATTTGAAGATGTAACATAAACTTCAAAGTAGATAACGAAAAAAGAAAATATGCAAAACGATATATCTGTTAATTTACATGAGACGATCGAAATCAGTTTGTAGGTCACGAGGGAGAAGGGACAATAACCGATGGATAGCATATCTTATTAGTTATATAACATAACGATCTCCCGGGTATATAACCTGATCGCCTGTCTGGATTACAAGGCCCCAACTATAACCCGGCCATGAATAATACATTTTCAATTCACATATAAACGGTATCAAATCAACTAAAGCTACTACTACTCCATCATTTTTTTAAAACTATAACGGTTTATCTTTTATTCAGTTAAATGGTAACTAACAATAACTGTGTACGTTATTGTTATCTTGGAATGTAAAGAGAAATGTTACCGATGACTACTAACTCATAAACCTGTACAGTTATAAAATATTGTCCATTAATTACACATTTATTTTACTGCTTGCGTTTTTTAGTACATTGTACAGATATGTACTTCCATAAATCTTAATTCGTATAATTAACCTTATAAATCCTTTTTTTAACTACTTTCACTGTAATATTAAGTTTAATTTTTTATTTATTAGTAGGCATAATACAATTTAAAGACATAATAAACTTACATTAAATTATCGGGTTGTGATTGCAAATTTATAGGTCTAACTTTTAGTAACCGTACTAATCTGACAATAATATATTAACGTATTTTCCTTCAACAATTGTAGTGATAGTTGTTGAGTATCATCACAATATTTATCGTGTTTGATTGATTTTTTAAAGTAAATGAATTTGTTTTTCTGACAGTATTAGATTTTATCTACAAATATTTAATTAACAGTTACAAACTTTTCACTTCAAAATTAAAGTATAACTCATTAATACGTTGAATAGGTGAAATAAAACTGTTTTAAGTGTCGATAAAAAAATTCTCAGTAAACGTAAAACAATTATTACCGCGTTTATTATTTACCTTATAAAGATCTAAATAACATTTGTAAAGGGATAATCTGATTATTCTAAACCTTTGAAAGTTGTAAAAATGATTAAGCAGTAAAATAAAATCTAAACATTTCCTTTAATAAATACGTACTTATTTTATAAGCGTTCGTTTTCTTTCTTTCTCTTAGTACTAAATAAAAATTTGGTTTGTACTTTTTTTTTGGACAAATTCTTATAAATTCCAAAAAAAAAATGATCAAAAAAATTAATCTAAATAATAAAATATATTTTGGAGTTTGAACCTTTTTAGCCAAAATGTATTCTGGATATACTTTGGAGAAGCCAGATTATTAATAAAAAAGAGTGACTGCAAAGGAGATCATTCTGACTCCCTAACTAATTTTATGAAGGCTTAAGAAGAAGAAGAATAATCCCGCCTGTATGATATTTATAGAGCTGAAAAAGGCATTTCATTAAGTTAGAATGAAGAGAAATATTTGCACTTTTGAAGGAAGACGGAATGAAAAATAAATGTAAGAAGATGCAATAAAATTGAAAAAGAAAATAGTAATTATTTAATTAAAAAAAAAAAGTGAAAAAATAATGTAGTATGCCGACATTGATTCTAGCTGTGTATTCATATAAATTAATAAATTTGTATTTCTTTTTATACAACTGTATGTAAAAAAATAATTTGAAAATTCAGAAACTATTTAGGGAAAAAGATAAAATATTGGAATTAGTTGACTACATTATTATAGTTTGTTATTATTATTATTCTTTTTGGGTAAACTAAAAACAATTTAGAAGAATTCATTATGCTACAGGATCAATTTATTTCTATATATAGAGTTAGTTAAAAATTAAATTAAGTAATAAAAAATTTATGAATTATGATTAGTTGCAGTTATCATGAAAATAAAAATAAGAAAAATAACTATTAAATTTGAAAATATAATATACTAATCTGAAGAATAAACTTGAAATAAAAATAAAGACACTTGTTTGTAATGGGACAAATCAGATAAGACAAATTACGGTAATCGTATTTATTCTTGTGATGTAATGAATTTTATCTTGCATGAGAAATGACAAATATAATAATGATGTTATTTTTTAACATTTTATTTGATGTTATTTTTAAATAAACTAAACTTAAATAAACTAAATGTGAAAAAAATAACATGTTGATTAGATAACATAAGATATCAAATTAATTTTTAACTCTTTTTCATAAACTTGGAAAACTTTAACAACATTATTATCGTGAACTCCCAAATTTTATTACAAAAACAATATTAGATTCATTTTTTTATAAAATTATCCCGAAATGGTTATGATAGTACTTATTGTTTAAGTTTACTTCCTATGGCATACCGGTATATGTATATAACGGTTAAATTGTCGCATACCATTTATAAAATATCAATAACGAACAAAATTTGAAATGTTTGTAGCAATTTTTCTTATAAAAGTCGTTAAAATTGTTATAAATATTTAATGAATTATTATTTGTTAACTTGGTTCTTAAATTTTCCACAGAAAAATATATAATACAACAAAGAATGTAAAAAAAGTAAAAAAAAAAAAATATATATATAATAAATACATACCACAAAGAATATCCACTGATTATTGATCAATCAAATCTGAAATATACTCCACCATTTATCTCTTTTGTTAGCGTCCTCTGGTCAGTTAACTTTATGTATCATGTCATTATTGGCCTTGATTTCTTCTTCACCTTACAACCTCCTTATTCGCAATTTCAAACCAATCTTTGTTTTTTAAATAAAGGATGAAAAAGTTTCGTTAGGTCATCGAACCAACAATTTTATTCACACTAAATTAAAAGGTTAAAAATTGCTTCATGAAATTTTAACTTTCCTTCTCACTACATGAACCAATGATTTCAACTGATTATCTTCAAAATTTTCTAGAACTAAAAGTATAAAAAAACAGTAAAAATAATTTTGAAAATAAAGGTGGGTCAAGCGGCTGGCATATATAAAAAGAAAAACATGTTATTCGTTTCATTAAAAGTGAGATAAGGCACCATGGATTGTTACCCCAACAGACAGAATTTAATTTTTACGCATATACGCAATGAAACACAAAATATTTCAGCCCTAAAATAGGTTTTCAGTCATTAAACATATAAAAAAAAAAAAAATGGCAAATGCTCCTACCTCAAAAAGGTCTATTTTTTTAGTAGAAGACGACTATACCCCAAGTCCCAGTCCAGTTCTTTCTATTTACAATGTTTGAATTGACCTCCTTGGAGATTAATGGATGATTACGAAAAGTTATGCCGCATCAAAAATGTTTTTAATGCTTTTCTAATCGAAAATGTTTCCTATCTTATTTTCAGATAGGAAAATTTGCTAAATTTCAGTTTTCTATATTTAACGGTTGAAAAGTTATTTATGGATTGCCCTACTTTAGCACATGTTGAAGGGTTTTCAATGAACACTCACAATAAAACTACGTATATATGATATGATAAAGTATACATATATATATATATATATATATAAAGTTAATACATATTAACACACTCGCACTGAATACATACCCACATAGGTACAAGATTTCACAAAGGTCCAATGAAAAGAAAACAGAAAATTTATACCATCATAAAACAATAAACAAAGACAAACAAAATAGTAATATAACAAGCTAATGGAAATAAATGGAAAAAATCTAGACTCCTGATCAAGACATAGAAAGATGCTCATTACATATATGATATTGAACTAGCTTAAGATTCAATCGGATCTCACCAACTCCAGCATATACATGCGTTTCAGTCGCCAAATATCCTCGCTGTTGTCTAGAAGATTAACTAGTAGAAATTTCACATGATTATCGAACCCTTATCTATATATTTAATCGAACTGTTTGACCTCTTCGCATACATAAAGTAATTCTAGGTAATCGTGAATTTCTTCGTTCCGTGCGAAACATGGTGCCTCTGCAGTGGATCACGCCAATTTAAAAAAAAAAGAGGCAATCATCACATCCAAGAAGCTCTTAAGAGGTTTCTAATAAACTAGAAGATAATCCCTGAAATCTTGGTACGCGTTTTCAACGCGTACCACATAGTGATGGGGCGATTCAGGAGAGTCATACCTACACTACCGAAAACTCAATTGACTTTGATTATACGAGAGATTTTTCTCGAAGACAAAATGGAAACGAAAAGAAATTGTGGCTACGCAGATTCCCCGGTTCACTATTTATGAATTGCGAAATGAAGTTTTTAAACTGGGGCCAAAGAAAAGACCAAGGCCGAACGGCGTACGACAAACATAATGAGGGTGTTTGTTGATACGTCACCTTTGACGTTCATAGAAGTATTTAACAAGGTCAGACGTAATGAGAGGATGCCTATGAAATAGAAAGCGGCTGGTATTAATATAAAAAGAGATCAAGGGGTATAGACAAATCTCGTTAATCAACACTATAGGAAAGATCTTCGAGTCCTTATTGACTCGGAGACTGCAGACTGGAGGCTAAACTTGAACAATGTAGTAGATTATCTACTAGAGAGTTTGGCTTTAGGAAGAAAGGTTCAACGACACGGACTATATATAGGGTAATGAAGATAGTTAACGCTGCGGCGGTCCCCACAGATATAAGAGGAAAATCACCTCTGATAAGAGGAAATCAACTCTGATTATATTGATTGATATCGAGAATGCGTTTTATACGGTGTTATAGGACGCAATTTTTAATCCTATGATGAAAAGGAAGGTAGCTCCCTACCTTGTCAGGATGGTCCAAAAGTACCTGACAGATTGAAAGATGCGGACTGTTTTAAGGGAGGGCGATAGCACAGTGATCCCGCAGGCACGCACGGAAATGAATATATGCCGAAGATTAGTTTCATCTCCGCGTAGTATTAGTGAGAGGGTTTTTAGTGGGTCCTTGCCTTGGCAGGAAACCCCTCCACACACCCAGTAGTGCGGGGTATTGGGCAGAATTTTCCTCCTTCTACGTAAAACAAAAAAAAGTCAAAACCTGAGTTTTCTTTAATCAATCCCGTTATTTTACTACCTGCAGTACTTCTCTAGTTGAATAGGGCTAACGGGATGGCTTAAATGGATTGAGCTTTCCAGGAAGTCAATATTTCCTTATCATTAGGACTCCGTCCGTCACGTAGGAGAAATATCTTGCTAAGATATGCAACAAATAGGTTTGCTTTTTCCTGATCGCTAATGACCCACGGTCTATCAGATGCTTTCAATGGAGGAGTGATGGCTTAGATTACCCTGTGAATTAATGTCTAAGTTCACAGGCGACAGTGTTTTATGACGAGGATAAAAAAAACTTGTTTATAGATATGATAAATACCTTAATTTGGGCGGAAATTATGTAGAAATGTAGCTAAATCATAGAGCTCTAAGATGTATATAATAAATTGTTTGTTTAATCACTTTTTAATAATGAATCTGAAATTAATTTCCAGTTAGTGTCTTCGTCTGTACAACAGTATTAAGTAATATATATATTTTTATATAATTACATAACAGATATTTTATGCGTATATGTGGACAATATTCATAAATATTTGTCGATTGTTTGTCGAAAATTAATTTTCGTAGGTAATTGAACAATGTGCTGTGACATTAGGTCGGTTTTAAAGGTTCATTCACTTATAACCTACCTGGTTTGTTATTGCCAAAAAAAAACCTCAGGTGAGAATGGAATACCGGATCTTGAGAGAAACAGGATATATGTACTACTGAAGCCATCAAAGCAACGAAGTGTGTTTTCAATTAAAATTTTTGAAAATTAAATTATTTGTTTATTTGTTAGTAGTTTTTATAATAAGATTTTCTCAAGAAATTAAATTATTTCAATGTGAACTCTTTTTTAAAAGAAAATTAATTAACTTTTAATGTTACTTTTGTTAATATACGTATCATATTATTGTACTGGTAACGTATGATTATTTTAGTTAATTAAACATTAAAATACATAATACCTAATATAGTTTAATGGAATATCATTTTATTTATGTAACAAGAAATTATTTATTGTTGTATCAAATTAAATTGAAGTTTAATCTAATGTAAACTAATAAAACATCGTAAAGGTTAATATTGTTGGATGTTTGTATTACATAAATTAGTAATTAACATTTAGTCTGAAAGCAACAAGTCTAGTAAAATAAAAATACTTCAATGTTAATTTTGAAATTAAATCGTAATTTTAGTATGTGATGAGTGAGTAAGACAGACCGTGCGC
>JAAAKQ030510435.1:0-19721 GCA_010016005.3 Zanna intricata
CCTTAACAACTACTGAAAGAGCTGCTGCCCTCTTTCAGGAATCATTCCTTAGTCTGGCTCTCAACAGATACATCTCCGATATGGTTGCATCTTCGGTCCAGCTACTCTGTATCACTGAGCATGCAAGCCCTCTCACCATCGACAAGGTCTCATGATTCGTAGAGGGAGTATTTGGTTTATTTGCTGTAAAATGTGACAGTTTATGAATTAAATTTTTTTTTACAAAAACTCAGATTAGAATTATAAAATACTGAAAAATCTATTGGCCAATGGTTAACCATTAAGTGAAGTGATGGACTTTTAGCAAAAAATTCAGCTAGGGAATACTTGACTGAATAAATACTTTCAAAATTGAATGAATGAATAAAATATCTTGTAAGTAAATGCTATAATTGAAGCATGGAAGAAGATTGGTAAGAAATTTTTTACAATGAAAACGGGTTTAGAAAATTCTATTGAGTCTCTAAAAATATATTGATAAAGGTAGGTAATAAAGGGAAAGCCAGCCTCCATGGTACAAGTGGTAGTGTCTTATGCCTTTTATCTCCATGCCTTTTATCTAGAGGTCCCCGGTTCAAATCCCCAGTCAGGAATGGCATTTTCACATGCTACAAAATTGCTATTTCATCTCATTCTCTGAAGCAGTACATAATGGTTATTCCAGAGATGAAAACAAAAAAATTAAAATTATACAAAAGAGAGGAAATGTAAAGAAAGTAATTAAAAATGGTATAATATGAGAAACATTCTTTGAAGGCAACGTGTTCCAAGGGTGGTCAACATTGAATTTAAAAACACCATTATTGAAATGTAATATGGTTTATCATATTGTAATGGTATAATTATTGTCTAAAACACTAGAAGTTAATGAACTTTTGTGTATGATTTTGATGTATATTTTGAGTTTACAGTTATATTTTCTGCAGATAATTATGCCTTTAAGTTAATTAATATAAAAAATATATATAGAGTTAGTGTGTATTTACTTATTAGTGTATATATTATATATAGTGTAAATATATATATTATAGTGTATATTAGTGAATATATTTTTAAATAATCTATTTAACTAATATACTTTTAGTAATGTGTATTTAATTTTTTTTTATTTTAGGGTCATCGAGTGAAGTATGTACCAGATACGGTGGCTGTTCAGTGCCTCCTAGTTGGGAAGGAGAAGATGTGTTCCCTACAAGAGATAGAGATGTTCAATCTATTGCTCCTGTTGCTCATGAATCACCACCTACACCTCCAACTGATACAAGAAAAGGTATATTAAAATTTACTTATATTTATCACTGTATAATATTTTTGAAAAAAAAATTGTACATATTATATAACAGTTTGTTTTTGTTTGTTGGCTTTTTTTACATTATGAAGTGATTATTTTAAATATTAATACTTAAATAAATAAATTATAAAAATGTATTTATTTTTCTGTTCACTTCAAACTGTATGAACGTATTTTTTATGTTACATAAGGAGTTGATGTGATCATTTTTTGCTTTGCTTGAGTATTTCATAACATTTTTGTTGTTATATTAAATATTCATGATTGTGAAGTTTATTTTCAACTTTAGTTTTGGCCTGGTGTTTCTATTTTACAAATTTTATATTGATTACAAATGATGCAGACAGTACAGTAAAACTCCTTATTTGTAAGAGTTAAGTTTCTGCACCAGAATACTTTAAATATTTAAGGAGATGTATGTATTACTGTTTTGTATGCCAGAAAAAGTGTTAGGTCTTACGCAAAATAGTTCTGTAGCATGAATTGTTATAGTTGAATATTTTAATGTTCTGTGTAACGGGTGTCCTGGTTAGTTTTAGTTAAAATAATTCACTTTTAATGACTTGTATTTTATTGATATTATCGAAGAAATATGTTGTAGTATTTAAACCCTATTTTAAACAAAAAAGAAGGATTGGGTCAATACAGTTCAATGACAGCAGTTTATTTTACAAAACCTGAGGGCTTAATGTAAATGACTATGCCGCCTGTATTTATAATTAACTATTTTTCTTCTTATGCTACATTATTTTGATTGCTATATTTATTAGCCATTAATATATAAACAAGGATTATAACTACGCCTAATGGTGGTTTATCTTTGACCATCTATGAAAACTGTTTCATTGAATGTGGATTTGGCCATTTTTATCTCCACCACCTTTTAGAATGCTGTTCTCTGAAACAAGTGTTTCCAAATAATCAGGAATGTTTCCTGAAAATATAAACATTTATTATGTTTTTCAAAATTAATATATGAATTATCACAAGAATTATTTTAATGACTTTGATTTAAACATGAAGCTGTTGTAAAATTTTATAAAGACTCCTACTTACCGTACGTATGTTATAAAATGAGTACAAAATGTTATTTCTTACTATAACGTTCACAAAACATTCTTATCGTAGTTATGGAGCATAATTTTTATAGTTATTAAAAATTATATTATGCTGCAAATACAAAAATTATCAGTTACTACAAAAATGTCACAAAAAATAATGTAATGAAAAAGTAGATTTAACTTTATTGTTTCAGTTCCAGTTATGTAGTAGAAGTTAAAATGAATGGTTTATCTTCTCTACAAAAGGATTTACCCTCTGTAAATTTTGGATATATAGAGCAGTAAAGCTACCATGTTTTATTATTAACAGTACTGAAGATAGTATGGTTTAATATCATTCTTTAACTTCAATTATCAGTGAAGATGAAATATTTGACTGCTACAATATTAGTAAGATGATGCTAAGTGTACCTGAGGAGTAACCATTAGTTAGTTTTTAACCACTTTAAGCTGGATAAGGAATAGTGTCTTCACGTGACAAAAATCATTGGTTTACTACTGAGGTTCTTAAACTAAATAACTCAAGTAACCTGTAATAATTATGTGTCAAGTTGTTGTCAGTGCTTTTATCTGTTGAAGCGATAATTGTAATTGTTAATTTTTGATAATCATCAAATGTTAATAATTTAATTATGAGAATAAAATAGCACAAAACTCTGGATCAAACACATTTTTAGAAAAAAAATACTGGAATCCAAAATAACCCACATTATTACTGCATTATCTCAAATAATTTAGTTCAAAAATAGATAATTTTCTCAGGATTTTATCCTCATTTGGTGATCGCTAGATATCCTCCAGAATTGTTTAAAAGTTCATCAATGAGGTTATGCGTTTGTATTGAATCAATTTAAATCAAAAGACCATCTATTTGTTCAGGTAAGATTTTGTTGTTCTTAATCGGGTTTGTTAGATGCGCCTGATTGGAATTTAAAAAACAAACTAGAATGCCTTGATTCTTCTACTTATCTTAACTATTTCTTTTTTCTTCATATGTGGTTATTTACTGCTACAAATATTTCAGAAGTTTTTCATACTGATAAAATATATGTTTTTAAAAAGTTTTTTAAATGTTATGATGATTGTGAAAAGAAATTAATTTTTTATATGATCACCTGTTTTAAATCTACTATTCAACTCGGATTCATGTATGTCAATTAATTCCCAACATAATAGATTTCAGACCAAAATTACCATTTCAAAACATATTGTTTTTATGATATGAAATCTTCTGATTCAGATAATAAATAATTAATTCTTGATACAAAATCCCTGTTATATACTGTGTACATTAAATATTACTTGCAGTTCAGGTTAATTGTTAATATAAGGAATATTTAAAAGTTGGCTTCTGATTGGCTAGTAAAAAAAAAACCTTTATTGAGGAATTTAATTAAGTCTTCAATTTATCCAGGGTATCTAGCCAGTTATTAGCCCTCTTAAGAGCTTCCAATCAGTTTGAAATTGCTGGGTAGCCGATCAAACCTTCATATCAGTAAAGAGAATATTTGTCAGCATGACCAGGTCATGTAAATTTTGCATGCAGCCTGTGGACTGTGACTGTGGATTGCCATACAGAAGAAGACTCTTCATAAGCATCTTCTTCAGTTTTTTAAAGTTAAGATATTACCGTTCCATGAATTTTGCCAGCAAACTTCCCTTGCAGTTCCAAAATATTATAGTAATTTTTATATTGAATGCCTGTTAAAGTATTTTACCCGTAATATCTCATAGTACTGTAACTCATAACATTATTATCATAAACATCACACAGTAATTGATGGATGTCAGAGACACCGCATCCTTTCAGTTCACGAAAAAAATCATGTCTTGGAACTCTTGATTTTATCTAAAGAGATGGGATCAGAACTCCTTGGTCCCATTTTTCATAGATAAACACATCTCATGTTTCATCAGCTGATTCTGTATGAACCCTTCAGAAAATGGATGGTATATGAGCGTGTGACACAATTATAGATTACTGGTGTCTATTGCAGATGGATTACATTTCTGCGCCTATCAATTTATTATCATCACCAGATCAGAAGTAATTTTTTGAATCGTCCTTGTAATCATTCTGTTCCGAAGTCTTTAAATTTTTACACTTTTTTGTAACTTTATGTATGTTTTTGAAGTTAATGTTTTTTATTGTGGTTAATAATTTCTGTTGTTTGCTTTTTTAAATATTGGTTTTATTTGTTTTCCAAAATACATATTTTTTTTGAATGTCACTTAAGTACATTACCGCTTTATATTTTGAATTACTAGAGTATGAGTATAGTGAAATATAATTAACAATTTTATGTTTTTGACAAAGTTTTTGTAAGATAATTGTATTTGTATATCATTTTATATATAATTGATGATCGATTGATTTTCATTTATATATGTAAATAGTTATTTACATAATCTTATAATAGTTATTATGATAATCTGTTTATTTAATGTTAATGGTTTTTTTAAAATTCAAATTCATAATCAATTATTGCCATCTTTTATTAGTTTTACTCCCACTTTATGTAATTGTAACAAGCACATAATATTGTGAGTGGTGACAGTATTTGTTGTATGTTATTGTTTATTTTTTTTTTTTTATTAAAAATATTATGCCAATTTAACAAATTATCTCAAATAGTGATAAAGTAACAGTTTTTTTTTAAATTTTATTGATTGACCTTAGAATTTGAAAATTATTTTTACCCTTTATTGTCTTGAGCTTTTGTGTTATACGAGGGTGTGCTTAGCTAAATGCATTTAGAATAGTTTTGCAGCTCTCTTTGTATGTTTTATGTATTTTATATTTATTTTTATACAATCTTTTTTATGCACCTGCATGTTTGTGTAAATATACATGAATGTTATATTCATTGAAATAGGTAATAAGAATACACATGCGCACACGCACACACACACACACACACACACACACACACACACACACACTTCTTTTTTTTTTGAAATGGTACATGTTAAATTGACCAAAAGAAAATGAAGAGTGAATAATACATACTTATTTCTCAAAATACTTTTTTAATTATGGATTTATAAAAAAAAAAAAAGTATAAAAGACAAGAATTTCTAATTTTACTGTTCACTAATAGTTGAACAAGTTGTAACATACACATGAGGAAAAAAAATGTCCAGACTGTGCCCTTGTGTTATGTTTCTTTTTATTCAGATTATTTATTTTATAAAATTTCTGCACAATTGTTATTTGAAATAAATGATAGTTAAATACATTCAACTCTTGAATAAAAAAACAACTGATAACATGTGTATTTTTATATTGGTGAATGTTTCAATTACGATAGGTCATTATTTTTCAATGTTGTAAGTTTTGGTGGAAAATCCAATGTGACAGTTTTTTTTAGGTAAAATTTGGTTTCTGATTATTTAATTTTATGCTGTGTTAAATGTTGATATAAAGTTGCCTTTTTAGAGAAATGGAGAAGATTTTTGTTAAACATTTTGTTTTTGCATGGTTTTTTAGTTGTGTAAGTTTCTCCTTTTTATTCCTTTTATTTTTTACCAAAATACTTTTGTGTGTGTACATGCATGTGTGCGCGGGCACGCGCACACATGCATGTACACACACATACACACATACACACACACATACATACATATATATATTTAGATTAAATTTCTTGTAATCCATACTTTGTATGCAAAATTTAGCTCTGTATGTAATGTAATATATATTTTTCCTGCCACTCTGTAAAGTATAGAATCAAAGAAACATTCTTACCTTTACTTTTTTGTGCTTATCAAAGCGCTTTCAGGCCTAAGCCCAACTTCAATAATGTTTTTTAAATTCTTTTCTATTTACATTTATACAAAATCACAAAAATTATTTATCGATTAAAATATAAAAAAAAAAAAAAAGATTAATTTACAGAACAAATATTTGTTCAGTCAAAAGAAATTTAAACATTTTATCTGTTTATTAATGGAGTACTTTTTTATATTTTAATCTATAAACAATTTTTGTATTTTTGTATAAATGTAAATAAAAAGAATTAAAAAAAAATATTACTGAAGGTGGGCTTAGGCTCAAAAGCGCTTTGATGAGCAGAAAAAAATAAAAGTAAGAATACTCGTATTTCTTTATGTACTTTGTGAAGTGGCTGGAAAAATATATTTTTTATTACATATAGAGCTATATATATGTCTAATTATACATATTATATATATGCTTAATTATAGGTAAGCATTAAAAGGCATTAACCAAACTATTTCTTAGTAATACATATGACTCGTTAACTACAGGATATTTTATGTAGTATTAAATGAAGTTACATAATGCATTGCTGTTTTTTACACTTGTTTGGTTTTAAAATTTTTTAAAGTAATTTTTTTGTATTTTGCATGGTTTGATGGTTTGTTTTTTACATTTTAAATGGTGTGTGCACAGTTTATATGGGTTCACCTCCAACACGCGATAAAGTACGTGTTGAAGAAAAAGGTCGTTCACGTCGAGTACAGAATCGAGAGAAACGCGGCCTCAAGACTGGCCGTAGCTTCTCTGAAGATCTTTCTAAGATGCTACCTTCATGGAGAGATAAAAAACCTAGTCCTACATCAGGTTAGATTGAATAATATTTTTAAAATATTGTTAGTTGTGTTGGTGGTTAAAAAAAAAAAAAAAGTTAATAATTAACTGTGAAATAGAACTTTTGTGTTTTTTTTTTTAGATAAATATTGAAGAATTATTCATCAAATATATTATGAAAGGATTCTACTTTTTTTTGTATTTTTCTTTAGACATAAGCTTTGTGAGTTTCTTGTTAGTGGAAGTTGCAAATTAAAACCTCTTACTTTAGTAAATTATAAATGAAAGTTATTGCTTATGTTATTAGATAAAATTAATTACTTATAACATGAAGTATTATTTCACAAGTATCATGTACAAAATATATTACTCTTAGTAATAGTAGACAAATGATTAGTATTATGTTTTGAAAATTTTGTGCTTCTATTTAAGCACATAGTAGTACCATTTGCAGAAGCATACTTTTAGTGTAGTAGCTTTTTGAGAATTAGTTGCTTGATAATTTGGATTCTTTTATTATTTTCATGAACCCAGTTTATGTAAACAAAACAACTAACTGTAATATGCAAAAATTTCTGTATTATACAATAAATCGAAAAACACCTTGTATACATATGATTACTTTATTCATTTTATAAATACGTGTAACTTTTTTAATCTGTTTTGCTTGGATTAGTTTTAAAAATTAAACCGCTGCAGAAATTTCACAATTTCTACATTTTGGATCTCCAATTTCAGAGAATTAAATAAGACTCTAAAGCAAGCTGATGTTAAATAAATATAATTTATTATCTTCCTTTTTTAAATGCAAAAAAAAACTTGCAAAAATGCAAAAAAAAGCTGTAAGAAACTGTTAAAAATTATATCATATCAGAAGAGAGTAGCAGAGGTTCATTAATGAAATGTGTGATAAATTACTCAGGGTGGTTTTGTAAATAATATATTTTATCACAAAATAAAAAACCTTACTTGTTTTCTATAAACTTTCTTAGGTAATTTATTTTTTAGGATTTTTCTTGACATTTAGTGGAAAAATAGTTTACTTTTTACCCATTATTTATAACTTTTGTAGAAATGTTTAGAAGCAATGTAAACTTTTAAGTTAATAAAAATAAGTTTTTTAAAGTAAAGAAACCTTAAATTCTGAAGTCTTCCTACATCCATTTAAAATACTTTGTATAATATTCCCAAACCAGTAAGCATATTGGTTTTAAGTTAAGTGCTTTATATGTTACCAGACTGTTTAAGAGTTCTAACTCATGTATTTACTTATTACATCTTTGAGAGACATACGAGTTTAATAATAATGAAGGTCTTGGTCTGAAAGACGTAACACAGTTCAGTAGTTTATACTGAAGTTAATCTTAAATTATTGGATTTAGATGCCAGTTCATATATGTTATTAACAAATGATAGCTTTCCTTTAAAAGGAATAAACATTTCTTTGGAGAAAATCCTTATTAAAACCCACAAATTTCATTTTGATCTGTATGAAGGTTCCCAAAACTTTATTTTTTATGATGAAGACTTATGTTGTATCATTATCTTCAATTTGGTTGCTTATGAGTGCGTTGGATTTAATGTTACCATGCGGTAATACAAGAAATTTGAGTTTTATGTACTCTTTTTAAGTTGTAATTTTTTTTCATCTGAACTGAACCAAATCATATATCTTGGCTTTCTGCTCTTTCATCCATATGTTAATGTTCATACTGACAATTAATTCTTTTCTTTATTCTTTTCAACTTGTTCCGTACAATAATTTTGTTTGTTTTATTTGTTTTTATTATCCTGTATCGTATTGTGTATTTGTCTATTATATTTTTAATCAAGTACATATTATCGGATTCTTCCTTTTTTCTCTCTCCCCTTTGCTCTTTATTTATTTACTCTTATGTATAACATATATTTATACGTATAGTCTTTTTTTTTTTAATTCCGGAACCACCATTAGATATAACATCAGAGGATGAAAATGAATGACTTGTAGCGTTTGTGAAAATACCATGACTGACTGGGATTTGAACCCGGAATTTTTGGATGAAAGTCTGAGATGCTACCACTTGCACATGGAGGTCACCTATATGTACAGTCTGTTTACACATTTCACATGATTTGTTTTTCCATTATGCATGATTAACACCCCACAAACTCAAGTCAAGTGAGCTCTTAGGATTATTACTCTCAACTGTAAATATAATGTTAGCTGTTAAGTGAGTCTATTATGTTCCAAGTTAAGACCTTAATAACATTATCATTGTAATGAACTGTTTATCTTATTAGTTTATTATTTTCTCAGTCGTTTGGACTACTATTTCTTGTATTAGAAATTTTTTGGTTATGTGTTTCTTATTATTTTCTTTGATGCAGTACACATCTAAGACTCATTTCTCTGATTTTTAAATTCAAATATTTTCTTTTCCTCTTGATTTATAACCTTGGTTCTTTCTTTCTTCATTATCATTTGATTGCCATGTAACTAAATCGATTAGATTTTTTATGTTTAATTATATTTTTTATTTATTTTTTTTATTTTTATATATCTATATGAAAAGATTTTTAATAATAAAAAAGAAATCGAGATGATTTCTATAAAAGCATCTGATCTGTTTGTTATATCTTCATAATTTGTACATCTTCCATCTTATATTTAGATCTAAAAACTTAGTGAATCCATGAAAGAGTATGTGAACAAATATCCATTATATAGTTATGTAAATTATTTTTCAGTGTATGTATACTATTTTGTAATTTTTATGTACATTCATTAGTGTTTATGTGTTAGGTATGATTTGTAGAGTAAAGATTTTTGTCAGTATTTAGTCAAAAATATATATTATATAGTTTATAATCTTATTAATATATTTGATTACAATGTATTTAGTTACATTTTAATTGGTCATTGAGCTTTACTCAACATTATCATACTAAATAGTTTTGCAGAGAAGAGTCATGTTTGTGTTAATCTTCTTTTTTTTAACTTGTTGTGCTTTACTTTGATCAGCTTCTTGAAACTATTGCTACTCAAATTGGGTTATAATTCACAGTAAGGTATATAGTTTTCACTTTGAAGTCGATCTAAAAACAGCTAGCGTGTGTTTTGTCAAATTATGTTTTTAGATTTAGTTGATATATTAAACAACATGAGGTTATGTTTAACCCTTTTATGCGTATTTAAGTGTATTAATTTCTGACTGAAAATTTGTTGTACCATCATTGCTAACCGATGCCTCAAATAATTCACTCCAGTAACTGGTAATTAATGGCAAAATTTTTAATATTATTTATCCATTATTGTAAGGATTTTATTTATTTTTTTTAAACTTAACTTTAAGTTTAATGTTTGTTTTTTTCAAATTGTATTATTGTTAATAGCAAAACCTTTTTCTTTTAGGTCACCCAGAGGTCTCAAGACGTTTGCTTCTTGAAGAGTTTGAAAGTGAATGTAAACTGAAAGATATTGCAGATTCAATTACACGTCCAAGACATCGTCGTGTAACCAGTCCTACTACAATTCCTTCAAGTAATGGTACCAGTAATAACAGTAGTAGTCAAGAACCGACACGTGATGGTGATACTCAGACACATAAACAGGTAATTATACATTTAATTTTGTAATCTTACTCAAGGTAGTTTCTATATTGCGGTGTAATTTAACCTTGTTATTCTTTTAGAAATCATCTAGTAGTAAAATTAATTTGGCTGTTAATCATTTTTAATGTGTCAAAATGAATGAAAGAATGAAGTCATCAGTTGAGAAGTTTGATCGACCTTACTGCCTTGTTTAGATAAAAATTCTGATTAGAATAAAACAGATTGTACATTCAAGTTCATAAACTTAATATAGCAATGTGATCCTATTGGTTAGGCATTACATTAAATGCATGTTTAACAGACTACTTTAAAAAGCATGTTTGAATGAAATGAAACTAAATAGGAAAATTGTGGACTATCATTGAAGTTCTATATTTCCCTTACAAAATGAAGGTTTATAACTATATTTAACTAAAAAAAAAATGAATATTCAATTAAAGCATTAAACAGTCAGTTATTAAGAATAATTGTGTAGATTCTTGAAAAATAAATATTTTTGAAAAAAAAATTGTAAGATAAATTTAAACCAGAAATGGTATCATACAAATGACTATTGAGTTCAAGTACAAATAGTATTTTATATCTGCAGAGAGTAAATACTAAATACATATATTTTTTTTTTTAAGTTTAGCTTCTCTTTGAATTCAGCAGAAATATTGATGCACAGAATTACAGAGGTGTAGGCATTCATACCAATTTTTTAGTACTGTTAATATTTTTAAAATTGAAAAAGTAGTAAGAGACTAACAGACATAGAATATGTTAAATGAAAAAACCAGGAAGCAAAACATCTTCACTCCCATAATGAGCATTCAGGAAGACCATCAACCAGAAAACATTGCGAAAGTGCAAGAGGCTATTGTTGCTGATCGTAGATAAATAATCCATGTGCAATCGTACAAATGTCATATGGGTCCGTGCAACGCATCTTGTTGGACAATTTGAACATGAGACGCATTGCTGCAAAATTCGTACCGAGACTGTTGAACAGCGACCAGAAACAAAATCGCGTAGCTGTCTGTAGTGAATTCAAAAATTCAGCGAGAGATGACACTAACTTCATCTCCAACATCATAACCAGTGATGAGACATGGGGGTGTACGGGTATGACCCTGAAACTAAGAAGCAGTCGTTGCAGTGGAAGTTGCCAAGTTCTCCACAGCCAAAAAAAGCACACCAAGATCGCAGCAACGTGAAGTCCATGATTGTTTTTTTGACATCAAAGGCATTATCCATAAGGAATTTTATCCTCTTGCTCAAACTGTCAATGGGATGTTCTATTGTGAAGTTTTGACGCAGTTATGTGAAAGCATTAGGCGCAAACGTTCAGATCTGTGGGGTAACAACAGCTGGATTCTGCACCCTGACAATGCGCCCGCGCACACATCGCTAGCCTTTTGCAATTTATTGGCTTCTAAAAAGACAGTAGCGATACCCCACTCACCCTATTCGCCCGATCTTGCCCTGTGCGACTTTTTTCTCTTTCCAAAAATAAAATTTCAATTGAAAGGACGTCGTTGTAACACAATTGAGGAGATTCAGGAAGAAACACAGAACTTGCTTTGAACGCTTACACCTACAGACTTCCAGGGATGCCTGGAATCATGGAAAAAATGCTGGGATTGCTGTATCAATACCCAAGGGGACTACTTTGAAGGAGACAGTGGAAATTAAAAGTTATGGTAAGCTAGTTTATTTTATTTTTTTTTAAGCCATAAAAAAAATAGCTTACCCGAACTTTTGGGTAGCACCTCGTATACCTTAACGGTGGTTCTGGAAGTTAAACCAAAAAAAAAAAAGAAGAAAATAGCTTAGAGTAAAGGTGTTGCAGGAGAGATTAAGAAGGATAAAACTATGATAAGCTGGACATGTTTTAATAGATGGGAAATGAAAATATTATTCAAAAAATTCCTTATTTGTAGAAGAACTTGAAGACCAAAGTGAAGACAAGGGTCAGGGTTTAATGGGTCAGCCTGGTAACAGTAACAAAGATGTGTGGAGACTACTGTATAAGAAATAGCAGAGTTGTAGTTGAAGATTTGACCCAAGGCAATACAATCCTGTAATTTCATTTCATACAATTCCATTTATGAACGTTATTACTAGTTTTGCCTTTGCTTTGCTTTAACTGTAGTTTGTGTTTTTATTTATTTTATTAGGTTCGTGGAGATCCAGATGGCTGTGGTCTTGACTTGTCCTCTTTACGTTACTCGCCTTCATCTGAATTGAGGGTTGATTTACCTGCTGAAGACTTGCTCAATATTAAGAAAGGATGGCTCATGAAGCAAGCTGGGGAAAAGGTATTGTTTTAGTCTTAAATAATAATTAAGCTTTCTTTTTATCAGTTTCTCAAAACAGTTAACACAGATTTAAAAAACAATTATTTTAAGAATTTATTTTTTTTAAAAGAATGTTTAAAATGAAATGTACATTAAATAAATAACACTTTTTGTTTTTTGATTTATTAAGTATGTCTTAAAAATGAGTAATATTTTAGATTGGTGTTTTTTTTAAATGTATTGATGAGTTGCCATAATTAATGACCGTGTGTGCCGGTCAAGTTATGCAATTCATTTTTTCAACTCAGTGAATTGAATATACATTTAACTCCATTTTGATTATATTTAATTCTTTTAATTTTAACTTTTGATGTCAAGATGAAACAAATTAGTTTTGAGGATTAAACATTTGAAACGGTGAAAAAGTTATTTTTTTCATTTTCAGGGCTACCATACTTAAGTGGAAGCATTTGGATAAATTAATTTTTAAGAAAATAATTGCTAAGTGGTGATAATCAGTTTTAAAAAAATAAATTTTTAAAATTGTTTAAACAATACCAAGATAACCATAATTCTTAATAAACAAAGTTGTAATTTTATAGAAAAAGGGTGAAACTTTATAGATAATCTTTTTTCAAAAAAATAGTAAGATTTTTGTATTTACAATGCAATGATTAACTTGCAAGATGGATTTAAATTTAAAATAAATTTGTTGAAATTAAACAAATAATTTTTTTGACACAGGTCATTGGAGAGTAGGATGGACAAAAAATCTTTATAGTGGTTTGAAGGCCTATCGATGTACAGAATATAGATGCAAAGAACTTCCATTAACTCCTTTACTGAACTAAGATATAGCCAAAAAAATAAAAATATATAATGGTTTTTTGGGGATGTGATTAATATTAAATAAATTGTTTTTTGTAGTTTGTGATCTCAACAAAAAACCTTCAACATTTGTAAGAAAAACCTTTTGCTTAAATGCCCCAGTAAAAATTTAAAATTTTGTTTCAGCCAAAACACTCCCTTTTCAATTTTTGCAAAAATTGAATATATTCTTCCTCCTGAAGGTAGTACCTGTCTACCAAGTTTGAAGAAACTTCAACAGGGTCTAGAGTTATAAGACCAACATACATATATGCACAAATATCTGCTTCACAAAAATAGACCTTTTGGAGTTGGTAATATTGGAATAAAAATTTTTTTTGCACATTATTTACAATTTATTTAAATCTATTTTATTTTGTTAAAAAGCCTCCTTATGATATAAAATTTAAAAAAGATAAATTTTTTTAGTTCTGATATAATTATAGCTCCTATAGCAGCATACAACTAGATGTTGTCTTGAATGAAGTGAATGCACCAGTTTTGGGGCAGAATATCTTTTGCATTTTGGTGGATTTGACATGCAGATTTGTAGCAATATATTTGATTTGGTGAAGAAGGCAAAGGGAAGCCCTCACTTCTTTCCAAACTTTCTATACTTGTTATTCATGGAAATGACTGCCATTTTTGGGAGTGGCTAGTATCTTACAAGAGATCACTTATTACTATTAAGTTCGTAACAGGCATTAATACGATAATTAACATAAATCTTTATGCTATTTATGGTAAATTTTTTTTAGGAATGGAATAAACACTGGTTTGTTTTGAGGGGTGCAGCTTTATTATATTATAGAGATCCAGCTGCTGAAGATCAAGGTATACTTGATGGTGTTATAGATTTAAGCGGAGTCAGTTCTGTAACGGAAGTTCAAGTTGCTAGAAATTATGGCTTTCAAACAATGGTTAGCAATATTTATATATTTATTTTTTTTTTTGTAAATAATTTAGTTTTCTTTTTTTTACCTTCCTTTCATTTTAATTTTATGGAAAAGTTTAATTTATCAGTTAATTTTTAATATATATTCATTAATATTACAAGGATAATCAGAAAGTAAGTTACACTCCCTCAATGAAACAAACACATATTTATAAGACAATTTATTTTTATTCAACAAAAAACTACATATTTTTATCTATTTTTCGATATAATCACCAACCAAGGTTTTCTAAACACTTTTCATACCTTGTGACAAGTTTTTCAATTCCATTCTCATAAAAATTACATCCAGTTTTCTTCAGCCATTTAAGGATCACTTCCTTCAGTTCATCATCATTAGTGAAATGCTCCCCTCCAAGGTCTCGCTTGAGAGGAAAAACAGGTGGTAGTTGCAGAGTGCTAGGTCAGGGCTGTAAGGTGGATGAGACCATATTTCCCACTTGAATTTTTGCAGTAACTCCTTTGCCATATGAGCTGAGTGAGGAGTAGCGGTGTTGGGAAGAACATCCTCATCGCTTAATCTTCCGGGTATTCGATCTAAAATCGCTTTACACAATTTTTTTAAAGTCTCAGTAAGATTTAGCATTGATTGTTGCTGAAGGTTCCTCAGGAACAACAATCAATGCATGATTACATGATGTGAATCAATAGATTCACTGTAAACAACTCCCTCAGAATCGAAAAAGACTGTCAGCATAACCTTTCAAACATGTGGGGATGTTTTCACTTTTTTTGGCTGCTGCAAAGTTTTGTGTTTCCATTCATGTGTTGCTCGGTTAGGTTCAGGATTGCAATGAAGCACCCAACTCTCATCCCCTGTGAAGATTTGTTTCAAAAACTGGGACCAGTCCTGGAATAATGTTGAAGAAAAGAAAGAGCAGACGCAAAACGTTGATATTTGTGGTTGTCGGTCAACAGATGTGGCACTTGTTGTGCACACATCTTAACAGTAACTAACCAAGCTGATCATTGAAAAATTGCAAACACACTGCTATAACTGATGTTAAGTTCACTTGCAATCTCCCTAATTTTAATGCACCAGTTACTCAAGATCATTTCATTCATGCATTCCGCATTACCATTGTTGTGTTTGCAGTTGAAGGATACCCAGCACGCAGTTCATCACTCACATTTGTTTTTCTGTTTGTCAAAAATTTGGCACCATTTTGTAATCATGGGATGTGACATTGCATTCTCACCACCACTATATACCTCAACAATTTGGCAATGAATTTCGTAACAATTGTAATTTTTTACCCACAAAAATCATACTACTGAACACACTTCTATGGATAAAACCTCTAGAGAACACGCCATATTGACAGTGACACTGTACTCATACTGAATGTTGTACAGAGTTACTGCTAGGGGAGAAGACAACACTACCAGTGCTGCCACCACAAGACATTAATATATCCCTTTCAATTCAAGAACACGATAAGGGTGTAACTTATTTTTTGATTCACCTTTCATATTTAACTATTTCTAATTTTTTTTTTCAGAATAATCTGTTATTATATTATTTAAAATTGCTGAAAATAATATTTGTACAAAAAACACTACTTATCACAGACACTAATTTGTAATAGTGATAAATAATAATTTAGAAAACAAGTTGATTTTTTTTCAAAACCTTAATTATATTACATTCTCTAAATTGAAAAAAATAAAAAGTAATTAGATTATTTAATCATAAAATTTCTATATCAGTTGAATAAAGCTTGAATTTATATCAGAGTAAAATTTCATTGTTGGATTACTGGAGGATAAATTGCTGAAAGGGATTTTTTATCTTCTTATAAGATTAATAATTGATAAATTTTTTTTTATGTTAGTAGTCACTGCTCATTAATTTAGTGAACATTTTTATATGCAACCCTTAACAACCAACAGATCAACTAAAAGGTACTCCCTATTATGTGGCTGTAATATTAAGTTGATCAGTGTTTTTGACACTTCAGTGTAACCATCTTCCCAGTACAATTGTCATTTATAAAAAAAGATTGTGTGTTTAAAAATTCATGATTATTATTTATTTATTTTCTTTGTTGTAATACTTATAAAGTTTTAAAATAAAGAAGTCTTTTGGTAAATAAAAAACCTCTGTACGTGAAAATAAAAATAACCATTTTTGATTCAATTTGAAACCATCATTTAAATATTTTGTTGAATTCTGTTGTTCTTTCAGCTATGTGCATATTTTATCTAGAGTAAAGTTAAGGTAATGTATTAGTTCAGCCAAAATTATTTATAAATAAAGTGTGTGTCAGAGAATATTCAATAAAGAATGTTATAGTTTAGTTTGCATAATAAAAAAAGTTTATCTTCCATCGTTATTTGTTTGTTAAGCATGTACAGATGTATAACTTGTGCATTTTACGCATCAGTATGTTTGTTTATTTAATATGATATGAAATGTGTTGTATAACCAATAGAAAAATATTTATTTATTCTTTTTTATCAATTTATTATTATTATTATTTTTTTTTTATTAGACGTGGGATGAAAGAAGATATGTTTTATCTGCTGTAACAGCTGGTATTAGATCAAATTGGATGGCTGCAATTAGGCGTGCTGCTGGTTTACAAGAAGATATCAGTTCATCACCTTTACAGTAAGTTATTTTATTTTATATTTTAAAATATTACTAATTATTTAATAAAGATAGTTGACTGTTGGCATTCTATAAGCTTATTTACATAATTCTAAGTGATTTAAGCACAGTTATAATTAAGATAAGGTTAATATATGAAAAGAAAGATATAAGTTAATATATGAAAAGAAGGTTAATTATATGAAGTACGGAAGAGTATCTTCAGGAATAATTGTTGAATTGCTAAAATTACTACTCCAGTTTTCAGTATTTTAATGTTTATCTTTATGTATTTTATTTTAACTTTTAATATTTATAATGCAGACCTGAACGAGAGGTGTCATCAGTTTTACCATCGACACCTTTGACTCCTAGATCTATTGTCTTCTCATCTGATGAAGAATACCGTACAGCATCAGAAGGTGGGCGGCGAGAAAGTAGTGATTGGGGTGACACTTTACCTCCATCCCCACCACTAAATCGTACGCCTATTTCTCGTGTCAAGGAGAGAGCCAGGTAACAGTTATTATTTAATTGCCTGTATTATTATATTAAATTCATTTAATCATGTTTATGTACTTCTTAATCTACACAAAAAAAATATTTAATTCAAGATAATAAATATATCAATATTAATATTATAAAAAAGAATCTAATAAAAAATATAAAGATAACTTCTACAATAAGTGCAATAAAATAATAAGTAGCTTGCTAAAATTATTTGATAGAGAAAAGTACTATGATAGTCGTATAATGAAATGCATGAAATTAACAGCAATGGTATCTGTATAGGGAAAGTTAAATAATCATTTAAAATATAATATTCAAACATAATTGACCATTTAATAAAAATTAACAAACAATAACCAGTACAGAGGTATTAAGATAAATAAAGAATATTAAAAAGGAAATAAACATTTGAAAAATATCACATCTATTGGAATAGAAATAACTGTAGTACAATGAATCTCTATAAATTAGCAGAGGAGGGAATAATTAAAACAGTTGTTCTCACAAAGCTTAAAATGGGAGTATATGAACTATAAAATCATTGATTCGCCAGGTGTGTTTTAAATAATGTAAAAAAATATTTATTGCACTACATAAATTTTAGTCATGTTATAAAAAAAAATTAACATCTTTAAAAATAAAGTATATAGTATAATATAGTAAACTCTAAAGTCATGTGATAAGGCTATATCTTCTGTTCTTTATATTTTTACTGACTACTTTTTATTGATCCTGATAATACATATATTGCTTTGGATTGTGATTACTGTTACATATTTTTCTTTGTTTCCTTTTATTTTACTTTATTTCCTTTCAATGTTATCACCTTCAAAGTAAATTCATTTAATATCTGTCTTATGGTGTTTTATTTTTCTGTACAATGCAACTGCTTTTCATATTTTTATTATGAATAAATTGTGTACTATAAATATGTACAATAAAAATAACTGTATTATGATCATAATACACTTTTCTGATATTAAATGCTGGCAGAAAAGATGTTGAAGGCATTAATTTTTAGATAAAATGAATTTGTGAAACAATGGTTAAAGACTGGAAAACGGAGATAACCTGTTAGTCTGTGAGGCTTCTTTACATTCCATGGACATTCATTTGTACAATAATGTCTTTTATTTAATTACTTAATAAAGAATAGATGAGTTAGGTAAGGAAAAAAGACAATTAAAGCAGCATATACTTGTTTTGTACTTCAATTTTTATGAAGTTATAAAATAAGAATAACATAAATAATTAATAGTACAAATAAGAAGCTGCAAATGGAAATAAAATTCTTTCAGCTTTACCACGTAGGAGTGGATATTTATCTTCTACTGACATTCAAAATTCAGTTAGTTTTACGCTGCTAAATTTTGTTTTCAACATATTGTCATGAGACAACTCGATCAGATTTTTTTCTTCTGCAGTTGTAAATTTAGAATGAGCAATGGCATTAAATGATCTTGAATCCATGTAAATAAATCCAATAACATTAGAAATAATTGTTTATTTAAAAATGTAGAAGTTTCAAAATTTTAAAATATTTTATGTAAAAACATTATTCAAGATCTTTGTACTGCTTTAATATATTGAATTTCCAATATTTGTCACTATCAGAATTTCACCCACAATATTTCCTTCCTTGCCACAAATATTGTGGGTGAATACGGGCTGGGCAACAGGAATGAAAGAGGCGACCAACTCATTGAGTTTTGCACAAAATACAATTTAGTAATTGCCAACACCCATTTTAAAAATCATAATAGAAGAATATACAAATGGAAAAAACCTGGTGATACTGCAAGGTATCAGATAGATTACATCATGGTAAAACGAATATTCAGAAATCAACTCCTCGATTGCAAAGCATATCCTGGAGCAGACATTGATAGCGACCATAATTTAGTGAAAATGAAATGTAGATTGAGGTTTAAAAACCTGAAGTAAAGATGTCAGATGTATTGTTGGAATTTAGAGAAGCTTGAGAAAGAGGAGGTAAAAAAGAATTTTGAGGAAGACATC
>JAAAKQ030510446.1:0-19721 GCA_010016005.3 Zanna intricata
ATACTACTCATTGTTGTCAGTTAATTGTAGTAATGTGTTAAATAACCTTTCGCTGATCAATCGTGTTTGCAGTATTATGTTGAATTTTTATCATAAAAATTTCAGAAAACTGTTAAGAAGTATAATTTTGTATTCATTTTACAGGGCATAAAAATCAAGTCTGTTAAAAAAACGTGAAATTCTGTTTAATTTTGTTTTGAAAAATGCCACGTATCCTCACTAATGCCAAATTTGCCAATGATTTTCTCTGGCCTGGTGACTACAGCCGGCTGCAGTTTTGTCAATGGGTTAATAGGAATCAACATGGAGTGCAGTCCATGCACTCCAAAATGCATGGATTTCGCAGTAGAAGTGCTGCGGCAGTGGTTACGGAATATCAACATAGGTATCCTGGTCGTGTTGTACCAAATCATAAAGTATTTATTAGAATTTTTAATAATCTTCGTGAGAATGGTACACTTCCCAACGCTCATTTTTCATTTGAACGACAAGCAAATCATGCTGATGAAAGTGAAAACATTCTGCAGATGATTCAACATAGTCAGGCAACAAGTACACAATTAATTGTAACACTGCTCAATATTTCACAGAGAAGAGTATGGAGGACATTAAATAATAATGTATTGCATCCTTTTCATATTCAGAAAGTGTAACATCTCTGACCTGGTGACTACAGCCAGCTGCAGTTTTGTCAATGGGTTAATAGGAATCAACATTTAAGTCCATTTATACTATTTTCGGATGAAGCTACTTTTATAACGGAATAAACACACGGAATGCGCGTCTGAATAAAACCCACAACAAAATTTCCAGCAACGATTTTCAGTGAATGTTTGGTGTGGTATCATAGATGACCAATTAATTGGTCCTTTCATACTACAACATCGTGTCATAGAGAGAAATTGTCTGGAATTTTTACGTAATGAATTTATTATATTGCTGGAAAATATCCCCTTAGCAAAATGAATTGAAATCTATTACCAACTTGATGGAGCTCCTACACATTTCACTAATGAAGTAAGGCAATGTTTTGATGAGACGTTTGCTGGAACATGGAGGGTCAGTTAATTGGCCACTGAGATCCCCAGACCTCACTCCGTTGGATTATTGTTTGTGGGGATGGTTGAAAAATGAGGTTCACAAACAAAAAGTAGACACATGCGATGACTGATTGCTAGCATTCTCAACGCTGCATCTATAATCCAGGAACGCAAAGATACCGTTACTGGCAACACAAAATCTAATACAACGCATTGAAAAGTGCATTGTACACAACAGTGGCATTTTTGAAAGTTATTAAACCACATGAAATACTGCTTGTAAGCAGCATTTTATCATTATCATAAAAAAACAGTAAGTATTCTTTCTTCTTCCAGTTACGAAAAAGTTTTTTCAGTCCGTTAAAAATTAATCTGTTTTGTAATAAGGGTTGACATGTTTTGTTTTTTTGTTGCCATTATTTACATCAATCTTATAATTAAATTCTCTACAATTTATGTTTAAAAAATGTTTGATTAATTGCCAATTTAACAATTTTATTGTACGTCAAACGTAAAAAAATGTGTTTTTTGGCCTTATTTTTGGCGTTTTACATGGGATATCTTAGAAACTAAGAGAGATACAGTTCTAGGACCTTTTTTTTCTTTTTTTGATTTCCCAGCTAAAAAACCATAAGAAACAATTGAATTTGCCCTTAACTGACCTTCCCAGAATTTCAGAAAGCCTTAATTTACCCATGTAACTCGGGCAAAATCTTTCACCCTGTATAACTCTCTAACGAAGCGTTGTTAGATCTATGTTTAAATGACCTTTTTTCTTATTTTTAGCCTCATTTTTAGTTGTCAAAGTATTGCCCTATCCTCCTGAATCATCCTGTATTGATTTATTAATTATTAACCTCTGTAAAAATGTTTGAATTAAAATGAAAAGTACATAAAATTTATTTCTGTAATAACTAGTGATTTTTTAAATTTTTTTCGTGTTGAAAAAAGATTTTACAATCAGAAAATAATGGATATTTCCATTGAGATCTGAAAACTGAAATTTTTCATAATTACAATACTTCCTTAAAAACAAGCTAGTATAAAGATATATGATAGATTGAAAAAAAAAAAATTGTTTACTGGACCGTTGTCTAGAATAATTGTAGATGTTTAAAAATTTTATGTATTTATTGGTTTTAAATAGTCAAAAAAGTTAATTTAATGTGATATAATTTTTCATTGTTTCCCATGTTAACAGGTAGGAGTTTTCTTTGGAGGGCTCCCAATTCAAAAAGATGAAGAAGTTCTGAAAAACAATTGCCCACACATTGTAGTGGGTACTCCTGGACGAATAATGGCCCTTGTACGCAACAAGAAGCTCAATCTGAAACATCTGAAACATTTTGTGCTGGATGAGTGTGATAAAATGCTTGAACTTTTAGGTAATAAAATTGTTTATTTAGTAATTAAGAAGTACCAAATTTTGTAGTTTTTTAATTCATAGGCTTAACATTTTATCTCATGAAAAGTTGTATGATTTTAAGATCAGTTATATGACTAAATTTTTATAGTTATAAAGAAATAATAAAATTTTTTAGTTATTTTGGATAGAGCTTACCCTCTTCATAGTGATTCAGTGCCTTCAGCTGATAGTTAGACCACTGTTGTTTTTAACATTTGATTGCACTATTATTTAACACACAATGTTAATTTTAGATTGTCTTTAATCGTCAGTACTAGTAACCTCATTTGTCTCTTTATTTTATGTAATTTCATGATTGTAATTTCTGTAATATTAAGAGTAGATTTTATACACAACTATGTGAACAATAAATATTTATGCAAGTTTGTAAGTATATAATATTCTCTAATGATAGTCATTATGCTATTGTTATCAAACAATGTTAATTAAAATGTCTAACTAGCAGCACATAAATATAATCAAATAAGTAGGTTTCATGACCGTAGAACTTCTAAGAAAACAGCTTGATTTTTTTTTTTTTTTTTTTGTAATTTTTCTGTTTTTTTTAAACTTATGGTAGAAGGGTGGGAGGAACATTTTTTAAAAGTTTCATTATGAACTTAATTTTAACAAAGAAAAAGTAATTATATAACTAGTTGCTTGCTCTCAAAATGAAACTTTTACAGCTT
Source organism: Zanna intricata (assembly GCA_010016005.3). NCBI lineage: Eukaryota > Metazoa > Arthropoda > Insecta > Hemiptera > Fulgoridae > Zanna > Zanna intricata. Next base: position 3,135 of record JAAAKQ030510446.1, read on the forward strand.
TTACCCATTTGATTTCTGCATAAATAATTAGTTACCACTTACCTTAACAACTCCTTGTCAGGAAAACTGATTTAGGTGATAAATTTTGCCAATTGAGAACACTGATTTGGCAGTAGATCAGCCGTAAACTAAATTGGGAATAAGCTTACTATGATGTTTGTTTGTACCAGTCAATAGTGATTTAACTCTTTTAAGATGTTGAGTGTCAGCCACGCGATCAGAGTGATTGGGTGATAGGGCAACCTTTGGTAATGCCCACTCTGATTGGAGTAGTGATGTCAAATGTTTTGTATAGCTGCATTGTGAGTGAGGTGTCATTGAAAAATAGTTGTTTTTAACAAATAGCACAATTAGTTGCGCGGTTTTTTTTTATCACTGGACAAAATGGCTGACAACCTGGGTCCTTCTGGACTGCAGAGTAAACAAATATCTGTTCCTAGAGGACAATACAACACTTGTAATGAACCAATACAGCTGTATGTGGAAGAAAGTGCAATAGTCTTATCAGATAAAAATGGTGATCAGTATTTCCTGCATTCTGAAACTTTGAGTTCCAGCTCTGAGGACGAATCTTTTGTTGCCAGTGCGGAAAATATGGATGTTACAGACCAGTGAAATGATACAGATATGTTAAAGCAATTTCTATTTAAAGAACAATGAATGCTTATTCCCATTCCAAATGATGTTGAGCCTATAGACTTTTTTGAAATGCTAATTGATTATAATGTTCTGCAAACATTGATCAGTTAACTAATGAGTATGCTGCGGAAGTTCTGTGTTCTCTATATACATTGTTAAATTCCATATAACGGATTTTAAAGATGTTAACAGTAGAAGCGTTAAAAATATTTTTAGGCTTATTACTTTACACTGGCACTATTTCTTTCTGTTGTCTTTGTGATTATCGTAAGAGAGATCCACTTTTTGATATACCAGTGTTTAGGAGATCCATATCTCAAATTAGATTTCTGCTTATTTTAAGATATTTATATTTCTCTCCTGTTGACCCTTATGCAGCTGATCGTGACAATCTACAAAAAATAAGGGTTATAATAGAATATTTTAACAACAAAATGACTGAGAGTTACTACCCAGATAAACTTATGTTAGACAAGTCAATGGTTCTCTGGCGTGGTTTTTTACTGTTCTGCCAGTATATAAAAAACAAGAGACATAAATATGGAATTAAAATATACATTCTAACTGAACCAAACTATCCGGTGCTTAAAATTCATGTGTATGAAGGGGCCACAGACATTTTACGTAGTACTGGTCATGCAGAAAAAGGAGTGATACATTTATTAGAGGAAAAGTTAGGTAATGGCCATTCAGTGTCTACCTTGTTAATTTTTAGAACAATGTCGATCTAGCTACTAAATTACTTGACATTGAGGCTTATGTTATTGGTACTCTTAGAGCTGACAGAAAAAACCCAAAAGAGTTGATGTATTAAAAATTATAAATGTTGATGTATAAAAATTACAAATCTGTGTTCAGGAATGGGGTTCATGTTCGCAAATGGTGTAACTAGCACACTGTAAATTCCATTACAACTGATTTGGGAATGAAATGGATCCTTGTATGAATAAGAGGCACTATAACAGAGAAGCCAGTAGCTGTTGTAAATTACAATAGATTTATGTCTGGAGTTGATCGACAAGATCAAATGATCGCTTTACTACGTAGTAGAAAAACAATTTGGTGGTACAAAAAGCTTTTCATCCGCTCATTTCAGTTGTGTTTATTAAATTCTTACTTGTATTCTAAGTATGTTAAGAGTGGGTATTATTACAGTTTTCGTTTGGACATAATCATCCCGTGCGGACCTACTATTCGACCAGTTGCTAAACTAAGAAAATCCTTATCCACTGCATCAGTAAAATAAAAAAAAAAAAAATGGCACCAGAGAAGAAAGGATTGAAAGAATCTAAAAAATGTTTTCAGAAAAGAATGTAAAAGATGTAAAAAGGAGAAAAGAATAAGGAAAAAACTATATATGAATGTAAAATAGGTCCTGGAAGGCCTGGATGTCTGTATTAATTGTTAGATGAATATCATAAAAATATCTAATGTATCATAAAGTTAAAGCCTAGTGTAATTTAGGCCTAAAAATATAATTTAACATTTCTTTTTTAATTTTAATAAATATTAGTTTTGATTGTACAAATTAGTTGTTTCTCCTAGTAAACTTCAATCGGAGTTTCTGGCATCAAGAAGAAAATATTCAGTTTTTAAATAAATAGTTTATTAGAAAAAATTATTAAAATCACTTTTCTAATTTATGTATATTTACACATCATAAAAATTACATTAAAAAAAAAATAAATAAAAAATTTAAATACCGGCATCGGTAAAACTTCTAAATTTCAAGCTGGCAGTAAACGTGTTAAACTATTGAAACACCTCTTAACAAATATTTTCATGTTATTCAAAAACAAAAGCTAATTCCTACTTGTGCTGTGAATAACATTTGGACAAAGCATCTTTAGATGAATACTTTTGAATTAAAAGCTAAAAAAACATGGAGGACAACTGTTTATTTTATTGCTTGATTTGAAAACTGTGACCTGATTGTATGTAGACTAAAAAAAAAAACGCTAAGAGTCTACAGTAGATATGCAGGAAGGCAAAAGAATTCAAAACTAAAAATTAATGTAAATGTTTAAAAAAATATCTATTAGGAAAGGTGGTAACTTTTCCAAAATAATTGCAAAATTGAAAATCTATCTTTTAAGACAAGGTATTTTGAGGAAAGGAGGGTGGAAGCATTACACTAGTATTACTAAAATGTTATATACATCCAAATATAATTATTAGATTACAGGTTAATAATTTTACTATGTTTCATATCAATGACTGTATGTGGTAACATCATTATGCTTAAGTGACCTCTATTTAACTGTTCACTTATTTCGTAAGAGAACTCAAACATAATTTCTCAAGAAACAAATTTGTAAAATTAGAATATAATTTAAACTATAGAAAATTTAATAAAATATATCAATCATGTAATTTAAAGACAGTATATCATTAATAATAAAATCATAAATAATAAAGATCAATGAAAATCCTAATAACTGGAAATGAATATAATTTGAACAGATAGAGTGTATACAGTTTAAAATGTGAAGATTACAATTTACAATATATTGGTATGACTAATTGTTCCTTTTTAATCGGAGCTAAAGAACATATCATTTGTATAACAAAGAAATACAAAGATTGTTTGAATTTTGCTAAATCTGTTTTGGATGTTTAATATAATTTTAATCCAAATAAATTCATGGAAATATTGGACATACGTACGTTAGCTAGATTTTATCCAGTATTGTATTTTGCTAATGTACTATATTTTCTGTAATAAGAAAGTCTTTATTGTGAATGTATGCATTTTAATACATTCAGTTAATGTACTACATATTTATTCTTGAGTATGGCTTTGCCATTCTCAGATGTGATGTCTTTCTGGGTTAGGTGGTAGCTTGTAACCATTATGATAATGGGTTTGATAAAAGCATATTTGGGAAACCTAAGCAATCAAATTATTACTTGCAACTATTATGGGGCTGTAATTTTTAAGTTAACCCTTATGCACCACGATAGCTATAGTTTGCTACTTTGTGGGCTCTTGCATTCATTACAGTTGTAGGCACATAAATTTATTCATACAATTATTATATTTGTATATGATTATCGGCAACAATTCGCTGTATCACAATGTATTTTAGAATATATGGGAACGTTTTTACACGCCATATAGAGGTTTGTGGGTGGTTTGAAAAGGTCTAATCCGACCCTTCTGAGCGAGATATATAATTTCCTACTCGTATTTTGTCTTACAAAGGTTTTGTTTGTATGTGCGTGTTCTCTAATTTGTCTAGTATTATAATAATTTTTGCTCAGTTGACAGCCATGAAGATTGACAGTTTTATGACGATTTATGTCCAAACATGTAACTTTTAGGATGTGACTCAGTTATTTATTATTTTAGATTTTTTTCAACCCATTAGCTTGGTGTTTACATTTTATATTTCACAATAAAATAGAGAATCCAAAGAAACTCGTAAAAGGACATTTTGTTGAATACAAAAAAAAGATATCTTGTTTTTACTACTACATATTTCCGGCACAGCGCGGTCAGAATGACAAACCAGAGCTGCCTTGTCACACTGCTTGTTTCTCTTAATAAATATCGTTGCAATTCTTATTATTATTATTTTTTAAATTTAATTTTTTTTGTTAAATGTATATATTTTTTATACAGTAATAAATATTTATATGGTCGTATAAATGTACAAATAATTGTACAAATAATGAGTCCAGTGCGCTTGTGGTTATTTTTATAATTTGGCTGTATAGGGTACACTTCAGATTTACTTACTTTACTTGGTTTTTTTTTTAATTAATTTTTTTCAGAGCTGACTTATTTAACTGTAACTATTATTATTTTTTTAACATGAATAGACTTAATTGACAGTGAAAGAATATGGAAACTTTTAGCAGAAGACAGTGTAGATGAACTAATGTGCAATTATTTTTTAAATATGTGTTCTTCATGAAATTAAGATCTCACAATTTTCAACCTATCTTAGAAAATACAGTTTCTTTCAAATAAAAAAACTGCTTTTTACATGGAGCAAAAAACAATTTTAAAAAACATATTTATCAGCAAAGGAAAAGATAAAATTCTTGAATTATGCAAATTTTATGTAATTAAAAAAGGACAGATTTTTATTTATATCTGTGGTAATTGTTATACTGGTTGTATTGAAATGATATTTGATTTATACAAATACAGAGAGTTTTTTTTTAACCTAATATAATTTTTTTTATACAAAATAACGAAAGGGTGGGGATGTAAATGACCATGTGTAAGTTAATTTAGTCAGCATGGCAATTTGTCTCTGATTGGCGCGGTTGTTAAGGGTTAATGGCTATCAACTTTTTTATGATTTATGTAATCTATTGTAGTCTAAAGTTTAATTATTTTACTTGCAAAAAATAAATAATTCATTAAATATCTATGACAAAACAATTTCATAAATTGTTTGATTTTTCCTTTAGTTAATGTTAAAAAATTAGGTTTCATTTTTTTTATTAAACTGATAATTTATTTTTTTTGCAGATATGAGAAGAGATGTGCAAGAGATATTCCGTAATACACCACATAGCAAGCAAGTTATGATGTTTAGTGCAACACTCAGCAAAGATATTCGTCCTGTCTGCAAGAAATTCATGCAAGATGTAATTTCTGCTCCATTTTTTGGTTATCTTACTTCTACTTCTGCTGGTTAGATTTACCGTTTGGCCGAGCCAAATCGACTAAATGGGAATTTTCATCCAGCCTAATCCAGTCCATTATCACTGTTACTCTATTCCATACCTGTGGCTGCTCACTTCTTATCATCCCATCTGATAGTCTGTTGAGATTTCCTCATCTTATTTGCCTTCATCTCCTGTTTATTACACCTTTGTTTGTCAGTATTTGCCAAGAAAAACACCACCAATTGGGTTAGGAATCACTGCGCGAATAAGTATCAAAACGAAAAAAAAAAATTGCATTTCCTACATACTTGGGTTTTTATTCGTTTTATTGGGGTGGGGTTTTAAGAAGATAATTCGTCAATAGAAGAATGAAGATGTTCAAGAGAGAAGATTTTTTAAGAAAAGGGAAGGGTTACTTGGGGTGCATTATTAAATTATCATGCCTTTCGATTGGTTTGGCTTCAATTAATCTGTATCGATGTGAATGAATTGAGAGCAATGCCATGGCAGCTCAAGATATCCACGTCTGATGTTTTGCTGGCTCTTCATCATCATCAAGTCTTCTTTCATCTCATGATGCTCACAACTTGGGACTCCTTTACGTATGTAACTGGGATGTGACGGTCTGCAGTAACCGTATGTACTGTATGAACCAGTTTTTTTTCTTACTAACAGAATTTTTTTATTCTTTCCAGTTTTTTATTATTTGCTTTTATTTTATATTTTTCCCATTTGGTGTGAGATTTTGAAAGAAATAGCTTTTTAAGTCTTAATACCTTTTAGTATTTCCTATCTTGGATTAATTCAAATGTTTAGAAGATAAAAATATTTTAAGTAAGTCAGTAATTGGTCTTAAGAGAAGCATTTGCAAAACCAAACTTATGTTAAGTTTGTTTGAATATAAACATTTTAAATAATGAAAATACAATGTTGAGCATAATTTTTTGTTAGCAAGAAGTAAATAACTGTTCAGAAAAATACTTGAACAAATCTTGTGCTATTCTGGTCATCTTCCCATTTTCCTGCCCAAAAAAGTTGGTGTTTTAATTGTTCATTCATAGTTAATCTTGTTACTTAGACAACTTTAGAATAAAAAAAAATATATATTTTATCTTTTTTTTGTCATGAATGATGGTGTGTGATTATTTTTAACCTTGATAACAAAAGTTGTTAATGTGATGTGGAAACATAGCCAGTAGCTGTGTTTTTCATAAAACTTAAACTGTCTTCAAAATTGCCTTTTTATTATAAATTTAGGCGAGGTTTGATGTACAGTGTTTTCTGAACACTGAAAACTGAATGTTTTCTGAATCATTATTATTTGATCTTTAACCTTATTTGTTAATGGGCAGTCCATTGTTTTGTCTGATACATTCTATAGTGCAATTATTTTATTGTGCACATCCTGATACTATACACTATAGTTTCACTATGGATTATAATACAGAGATACTACAATTTGATTTGATTCAAGCAATGTAGTTATGTAATTGGTAATGTCTTACAGCAACTGTTGGAAAGTCTATCTCTCTCCTGAAGGCAGGTCTAAACCCTTTACACCATATTTCTTGACACCCGTCATAGGACATCAGAGCTAATAGAATTTATCTGTGCAGTAGTGATTCGCTTCAGGTCTTGTAGAGTGGGTTTGATCAATATACACATACATTTAAAAAATCCCAGAGAAGAAGTCTGGTGGTGATATTTTAGGTTAACTACAGGCCACAGACCTTTGAGGTCAAGCGATCACCAAACATTTTTTCCAAATATTCCATGGTGTTTTTGGATGTAAGGCACGTTACCCAGTCTTGTTAGTAACAATAGTGTTCATCAGGCCGTACAATAGTTACAAATTGCATATTTACATCTTTGTATGTCAGACTGTTAAGGGTTTTGTAAAAAAAAAAAAATCGGGCCCACTATTTTTCATCAAGAAATCGCAAATCAAACCTCTACCATCTATGAGTGCAGCGGTGATTCATGTAAAGTGTGTGGATTTTGTGTTGACCAATATCTGTTCTGACTATTGATGTAACTGTTAACATAAAAATATTCTTCGTCTCTAAAAAACTCATCTAATATGCCCATCCCATTACTTTCCACCCGATTGATAAATGATGGCAGTACCTTATTCTTTTAACATTGTCTGAGGGTTTCAGTTCCTGTACAATATTACTGTTCGTAATGATAATTTATGTAAACTTTCTCTTGGATACTTCAAGTAATGTACATAGTATGGGATAAAATAATTGCACTGTATTATGATCAAATGGTTTCTTTTTTATGATTTTTTATATGAATCTATTTTTAAATTAAGTTCATAGTTATCTTTATGTTTTTGCCGGGTTTAATTTTAATCTTTATTTCTTCTAGTTGCGATTTGTCATTACTACAAATGTTCGGTAATAATATTGATATATATACCTAAGTAAATGTTAACATTTTTATGTATTTTCAAATTTTTCATTGTAAATTTTCAAATATTCAACAGATATTGTTTTGCTGGATAAGAATTTTAATGTAACATATTAATTTTTCTGTTGTAAATTACCATTAATGACCATTATTTATAATTGTACAGTTCAGTGGTATGTCCTATGTTTGTGAAAGTGTATGTGGTTTTTTTAATCATTACCAGTTTGATTATTTTTATTATTATTTTTTTTAATACAATTGCAATGTGCTAGTTTGCTCATACTGCAAGCGATGTTATGATTGCTGGAAAAGATGATGCATTATAATTATACATACATACTCAGCACTAATTATGACTTAGTTATTCGCTTTCAGGAATTATCCTTTACTGTTATGATAGAGTCTTGATTCATGTTCTTGCTGATATTTTCTGTTTTATTGTGTACTAATTTATATGGTGTTTCTCAGTAATGAGAAAAGTTAAACTTATTTGTGGATCATGTTCATTTTATACTTTTATAGTTCCAAGGCAATATATTTTTCGTACAATATTCTTTCCTGCTTTTTAGAAAGAAGTATTTTTATATTTCAGTTATTAGAAATTTTTTTTTATTCATTTTTAAGGGTATTATTTTTAGATCCTTGTACATTACTATTTATAGAATATGGTTATTTTGTCTGTGTGTATGTGAACTGTATCTCTGCAAATGATGAGATGCTAGCTGGTGTGAGTGCTTTGTAATAATCTAATATTTGCTCATAATATCCAAAAATATCATATAATTAAATTTAATTAATAAATGATTTTTGCTTTTTTTGTTTCGTAGAAACATCTGGTTTTGGTGGAGATTTTATGATATATTTTTAAGTTAAAAAATAATTTCTCCACTGAAAAGTACGTAAAATTATTTACAATAGATTCAAATTGAATTTTGTTTTTGAAGTGGCACTGATATTTTGAAAATGTTATTGATATATTTGATTTTATTTTTATTAGTTTTTGCTTAAAAAAAATTTTAAACAGTTCTTTTATAGCAATTGTTTACTATTTCCAAGTTATTCATTATTTAAATTTTTGGATATTGTGAAAAATATTTATTTTATGTATTGATCAGTGTTGTTATTTATAACTTTAACTAAGTGATAAGTTATGTTCAGCCGATGGAGGTTTACGTGGATGATGAGGCCAAATTGACACTACATGGTCTTCAACAGCATTACGTCAAGCTCAAAGAAAATGAGAAGAACAAGAAATTATTTGAGTTGCTTGATATACTAGAATTCAATCAGGTATGTGGGCTAAATTTTGTTGTTATTGAAATGTTTTTATCATGGATTACTCGTAATAAAGGCAATTTTTATAATTTTATAAATTAATTTAGAAACTAAGTAACTTTGTTTTTGTATACTTTCCTCTTCTGTGTATGGACTTAAAATTAGAACTGTGATATTTTTTAGTGTTTTTGACACATCTGTGTATATATTTATTTTAAAAATTGCTTTATTATATGGGTTTTTTCTCTTATAATTTTTACAAGATATTTTGTTGTATAAATATTTAATATTCTCTCTTTTCATTGTGTTTGAGCAATTGTAATTCTCCTGTTTTATATTTTAATTACCTTTCCATTCTCAGATTAATATATATTTTACTAAACATTTTTAATATTTACTTTTTTTCTTATTTTGTTCAGGATTTTTGTATAGTTAATTTTTTCTAGACATTTTAAAATTATTTTGTTTTCTTATGTATAATACTTGTAAAATGGATCCTGAGTTATAGAAAAACATAACATCTAAGTTATAATTGTGCGTATAAAATTTTATTGTATGTCACCTTCAAATTAATGTAATAATAATTAGGAGCTGTTGTTTATAAAGGTCTAAAAATGTTATTTCTGTTACAGCAAAAAACCTATAAAAACAATTTATTCTTAGTTCATTTCTCACAATGTAGATTATTTCTCACAGTACTTAGATTAGCTAGGTTTTTCTTTTATTAATTTTTTTTTTTATTACAGTTGAAAGGTATTAATTAAATTATTAATTTTACTGCCTTGCTTGGCAGTTTAGTTGTATTTGTAATTTTATATATGTCCTAGAGTTTAGTTGCATGCAAACTATTTTTCCTGTTGAAGTGATATGGAGAAATATATGACATAATATTTTGTAATTATAATGGTTTGTTTCAATCGTTAGATCTTATTTGAGAGATTGTCTTCGAAACCAAACATTGTCATAAACCAAATATTTTTTCTTGCAATTTCAGTTCTTCATATGGTATTAATGGTATGTTAATGTATCTATAGGTCGTTATATTTGTAAAGTCTGTTCAACGGTGTATGGCATTGTCACAACTTTTGACCGAACAGAATTTCCCAGCTGTTGCAATTCATCGAGGAATGACACAGGAAGAAAGATTGAAGAAATACCAAGAATTCAAAGATTTCCAAAAGGTTAGCTTAATTGTGCATTAGTAAATTATAATTGTTATTAAATTTTAGTAACTTAACTTGTCTCATTACAAGTTGTGATGAAAATTGCATTTATTGAGTAATGATGATAACATATTAGTTTACTCTTGAATTCTCTCTCTGAACTTGTAACAAAAAAAGATAATGTTTAAAAATTTCTTAGTCATGTTTCTTTTAGTTCTAATCTTATATTTATTGTTATTGTTTCTTGTTATATCTGAACAGTTAATAATATGATGTTAAAAAACCAGTTTATTAAACGAGTAACAATCTCAGCTTGAAGTTATATAATCCAACTTGTAATTATAACTGTAAATTCATTTTCATAAACATATTTTAGAAGCGGGGAATTTAATCTTATCCCAAGAGGAAAAGAAAATGGTATATGTGATATCTTCTACTGTTTCAATACATTAGAATAATTGTTGAAAATTAAACTTCATACTATTCATTATTTTAATTGTATAAAAAAAAATTCCAAACTACAAGAAAAGTTAGTTGATCAGATTAAAAGTTAACTATAAGGTTAGAACTGAACAGGGTGTACATAAGACTGAACTATAACATTAAACCAGGATAGAAAATAATTTTATAAGAACTATTGTATGGACAGTATTTATTGTATTATTTTATTACACTTTACAACTCAAAGTGGCTGATTTGTTCATAATTTTATTTTACTTTTTATCCCCCTTTGTTCTTTTTATGTCTTTAAAACTAGTTATTTGAATCAAAAAAATATATGCAAACTACTAATTACATAAAGCATTTGTTGAGAATTTCTTCTTGTGCTTCAACAAAAACAAAAAGAAATTGGCTAGTGCAAAATAGAAACTACAGTCTATGTTTTCTGAAATAAATGTCTTATTTGTTCTAATATAACACCTGGTATTGAGAAAAGGATTGTCTTAACATCAAAAAATGGAATTCTGACATTAAATCTATCTTGCTCATATTAATTTTTAGTAGCACACCGTGCTGGTCTAGTGGTTAAATCCTTATCGCAAATTAGCTGATTTCAAATTCAAAAGTTCTAAGGTTCAAATCCTAGTAAAGGCAGTTACTTTTTTTACAGATTTGATACTAGATCATGAATACCAGTGTTCTTTGATGGTTGGCTTTCAATTAACCACATATCTTAGGAATGGTCAACTTGAGAATGTACAAGACTACACTTTATTTACATTCATACATATCATCCTCATTCATCCCCTGAAGTAATACCTTACAATGGTTCCAGAGGCTAAACAGAAAAAGATATATTTTCAGTATTTGCTAATGAAAACAGATACTGGGATTGTTTAAGGATTCTGAATATTATTGATGACAGAATTTGATCAGTAGATAAAAACATACATAACCTGCTGTGCAAGGAGATAGAACAGAAATATGAAATAAAATCACAGGTAATAAGTATTACCTGTGTTTTACTTACTATTATTATTTACTTGTGTATTTATTTATGCCACATAAATAATTTGTATTTAAGACAGTAATGCCACATAAATAATTTTTTTGTGTATTACATTAAGAGAAAATATTTTATCATGATTTGAAAACAAACGCTGAATAAAATTGCAGGTTTAATTAGCAACAGCATTCTTTCAGTTAATCTTTTTCTTTGCTCTTCTTGTGATCTGTAAAAACTGGAAAAAGTGTACTTCACCAAAAAGTGGGGATGGATTGCTAAGCCAGTGACTAGCTTCTTATTACATAATCATCAGAATCTCTCAGCAGAATTATTAAATGCATATATATATATATATATCATTATGCTTTCTAAATGGTGACAAGAAAGTACAATTTATGAAAAAAATAACTTTTTCTTAAACTTTATTTACTTGTTCAGTTGCCCAAAAATCCATGCCCTTTGAACATGATGTATAATATTAATGATTATTTCTCACTCACTGGATAATAAAAATATAACATTTATTATTAGTGTAAATATTCCATATTTTTTACGAACCAGTTTTTTTTTTTTTTAATTTAAATAATTCCAAGAACAAAGAGAATTAATAAAAGTATGCTAATATAAATGTCGATTATAAATAACAAAAAACTTGATTAAAAAAGTGCCATTTTTAATTTCTTGTAGCAGTTGTACATTTTCTTATCAGTGTTACAGTAAAAAAATAAGAGTATCACACTCAAGTAACATGTTCTATTGTCTCTCTCTCTCTCTCCCTCCCCCCCTCCCTCTCTCTCTGATTCTGCCCCAGATTTATTATGTCCCATGATTTGAATTTTTTTTGGGATAAACTATAAAATGATTCTAATTGTAGTGTATATTCTCTCTTGTAATTCTCTTTATGTATATTCTCTGGATTACAATTACTATAGTAGTGATAAAGATTTCAACGTTTTTTTATGATTACATATATATTTGTGTTCTAAAATAAAATGTATTTTGTTTTATAAATATTAATTTGAATCTATAGCTTTTTAAATGGTTCAATAAATTACCTTCTAAAATCTATCGTAAATTTTTCCTATTCAAATAAAGTGTAGTAAATAAAAAATCTGGATGATTATTTTTTAGTACTATTATTTATCAAATCCTTAGAGCACGGTAAGATAAGATTCTTGTTATTAGGTAAGATCATGTAGGAAAGATGAGGTGGTATGGAAAATTGAGTCAGATTTAATACAGGTTTAACATGTTTTAAAAGAAGAGATTAAGCTTGTGGAGTAAATTTATAATTTTTCCTTTAAAAAATTATTTCTCTTGATTTGAGGCATTTTAATTTTTTTTTTGTATGTGAAAAAACTGCTTAAACAAAGTTTAATATCTTAATTTATCATCTATTTTCAGCGAATTTTAGTAGCTACAAATCTGTTTGGTCGTGGTATGGATATTGAAAGAGTGAACATTGTATTTAATTATGATATGCCAGAGGATTCTGATACTTACTTACATAGAGTTGCCCGTGCTGGACGATTTGGAACTAAGGTAATTCTTATATTTAATTACTATTTCATAATTTTAGTTCTTAAATAATCCACACTTTTATTAATGTTAATGATTAAAATAAATTTAGTCTTTTTATATTATGAGCATTATTTTTTTTTCAAGGTCTGATCTGTCACAAAATTAAAACCACGGTGAAAATAAACGATTTTTTATTTGTAACAAGTACTTACATAGTTACCACTCTGATTTAGACATTTTTCGTAGCATGGTACCAGCTTTCCAATACTCTTGTCATAGAACGGAGCCGCTTTTGTGTTTTCAGCTATGTTTCTATGCTGGTCTGCAGTTTGATGTCTGTGCCAAAATGTTGTCCTCCTAGCCAGAATTTCATGTGAACAAAGAGGTGAAAATCGGATGGAGCCAAGTCCGGGTTGTTTGGTGGATGATCAAACACTACCCAATGAAAACGCTGCAGGAGCTTCTTTGTAACAGCTACAGTGTGCGGCCAAGCATTGTCATGGAGAAAGACGATGCCTGATGACAAACATTCCTCTCTGCTTATTCTGAATTGCCCTTTGTAGACGTTGAAGAGTCACGCAGTATGAGGCTGCAGTGATGGTCGTGCCACGTTCCATGAATTCCAACAAGATAACTGCATTCCAGTCCCAGAACACAGTAGCCACACACTTTCTGTTAGAGAAGATCCGCTTGAACTTCTTTGGTTTACTGGGAGAATGAGAATGCATCCACTGTTTGGATTGTTCTTTTGTTTCTTCAGTTTCGAAATGGACCCATGTTTCGTCCCCTGTGACAATTTTGTTCAAAAAATCTTCTCCATTGTGGTAGCGCTGGAGAAACGTTTGGGAGGCGTCCATTCTCATTGTTTTGTGATGGTTGGACAGTATCTTGGGAACCCATCTCGCACACAGTTTGCGGTACTGAAGTCTCTCACTTACAGTGGTGTAGAGCTGTCCTTGAAATTTCAGGAAACGAATCGCTCAATATAGAAATTGTGAACAGACGATTTTCTCGAATTGCCTCATCCACTTGCTCAATGTGATCATCGGTTGACACTCGCTTCCTTCCCTGACCGCCTGCATCATGAACATCTGTATGTCCTGCTTTAAAGTGCTTTAAGTTAACAGCAAAGTGCACCATTGTCGCACTTTACTGTCGCTCATTGAAGTTTCACCATACACATTACTTATTCGTCGATGAATTTCAGCTCCAATACACCTGTCAGCCTGAAGAAATCGAATTACCGCATGCACTTCATACTTTGCGAGGGATGGTATTGTTGTAGACATGTTTACATGCTAGCTGTATGTTCAGAACTAAACAAAGTGATGTGGCGTGATTGAAGGTCATACTAGAGATGCTGCCCAAAGGTTCATCTGATTTTTGTGCAGGTTTTTATTTCGCGACTGATTGGACCTTGAAAAAAAATTAACCCTCGTATAATTCTAATAACCAAAAGTTTTGTGATCCATGTTATATTCTATCTGTAATTGTAAACAATATTTTTTTCAGGGGTTAGCTATAACATTTGTAAGTGATGAAAGTGATGCAAAAATTTTAAATGATGTTCAAGACAGATTTGATGTCAATATTACTGAATTGCCAGATGAAATTGATCTCTCTTCATACAGTAAGTGATGTTTGAATTCGTTAGCTGTAGATTTTATTGTTAAAATTGTTTTTAAAAAGTAGTGTTATTTAAGAATAATACTTTACTGTATTAAGCAAGAATTGTTTAGTATCTATGATGAACACAATTTTTTTCTTCTTAACTTTGATAAATAAAACCAATCTGTTTTTTAATGATGAAAATAATTGTGATATCGGAATTTTTCCTTCACCCTACATTTTTGAGAAATTACAAAATTAAATTCTAAAAATTATGGTGCATAATTATACAGGTATATTTTTATTTAATATAATTACTTTATGTGGTCTCTATATACTTTAATTCTCTTAATTAGTTATTAACCTGATAACTGTTAAACATAACCCAAAACACACAATGACATATCTCTTTTAAAATGTATATAAACATGTGGCTTTGTTAATCTACTACTTTTAATAGTATATAATCTCTTCATTCAGCATAATAACTTTATTTACATAAGTGTGTAAATGATTCTGACACTTTGATATTTCTGTGGTGAGTTCACCATAAAATTGCATAAGAAAAACATTGCACCTTTACTTTTGACTATAAAATTGATAATCAGGATACGACATGGGCTTCTCATAAAGTATGTAGTAAGTGGTGTGGTCAACTTCAGAGAATGGCTAAAAGGTAAATGAAAGGCCTTGCCAATTAGTACCCATATAATTTGGTGTGAATCGAAAGATCACATTATCGATTGTTATTTCTATTTAGGTAATATGTATAGAATTTTAAAACAGATTGTTCTACATCCTTCTAACTGCCTGAACTCAAACCTGTACCTTACAGTGAATCCATTTCTTTTCCCTAGGTCCCTGAAAACTTGTTTCATGAAACTGATGAAGTGGACTTTATGGAAGAAGAGAATCATGATTCAGACTTGAATTACAATCCATTGAGGCACATCTTATATCACAAGTTGAGCTAACTGAATAGGCAAAGAGATTAAACTTGCCAAAAAAACAATCAACTTTAAGGCTCATGGTTGCAAGGCTGAAATTTACTTAAAAAAGAATTAGAAAACTCTCAGGCCATCAAAGCTAACAAAAGAGATTTTTGTTGACCCACAAATAAGGGGATGATCCCTGTGTTGACTAATGTATCAAAGACATTTGCAAAAAATTCTTGAGTTTCCTTAAATCACAAAAGTATCAGGATTTTGTGGAAAAATTGATAAATTTATACAGAGCTATGTTAATAAAAGATAACAGTTTATCTTTTCTGATTTTGGTGATGAAAATTTATGAATTTGGTTATACTTGGGGGATAGTGTGATAACTGTTTGTAACCAAATTATTTCCGTGTATCTTTTTCCTGAATATATTTACTCTGTTTCATTTATTAATCCTGATTTTTTTTTTCTTTCAGTTGAAGGTCGGTAGGAAGAATAGCAATACTTTGTCAATTGGAAATCTATATTTGTGTAAGTATGAATTTCTATACATTTTTTTAACTTATTTTTTTTATGAAGCTTATTAGAAATATTATAGAAATACTCTTAATTTCATATTATAAAAGTGAATGTGACTTTATAATTAAAATATGCAGATAGATGTATACTGACAATTTTATAAGTAATATTATACACAATATGATATAACATTGCTCTAATCTACCTCAAAGAGAATATGCATGAGTAACATGAGTAAGAAGTGCTACAGATACCTGTATGGCCTCTTGATTTTTCAGTTGACAGTTGTTAGCTGGACATGTCTTATAGACCTTGGCTTTCAAATATCCCCAAAGGAAAAAATCAGCTGCTGAAAGGTCTTGTCGATCGATGCGTAAATGATATTCAGAGTCACATGGGTAGTTAGATTAATTATGGTAGGCGCGGAGTTTCGTGC
>JAAAKQ030510457.1:0-20890 GCA_010016005.3 Zanna intricata
CCGAGACGCTACCACTTGGCCACGGTGGCCGGCACATCCCAATAGTAGTCGTTTGTTTTCTGTAATAACGTCATCGGACATTATTATATTATTTTATTTTGTTTAAAATGTTTTTGACTCACCTTTTGAAATGAAGATAGCGTAAAGATTGCGGAATTTTCGAATCAACAATAATACTAACAGAACGCTAAAAAGCAGAAAGAAATACAATGCCGTTGAAACTTTTTGCTGTATATTATCAGTCAATTTTCAAACTAGCGACGTCGCAGGAACCGTACGTAACGGGACTGTAGACGCGCTCCCGTTCGAGGCTCACGCACCTGGATATCAGTACTGCGGTCCTGGAACCGATCTTAAAAAAAGATTGCAAAGAGGCGATCCGGACATAAACCCGCTCGATCAAGCGTGAAAAGCGCACGATCCAGCGTACAGCAATTACAGTGACTCTCGGGGAAGATCGCAGGCTGATAATGACTTGGCTGAATGAGCCTGGCGAGGGTGACCGCGGCCGATTCTTCCTATGCCGAGAAGGCGGCCGCGTGGGCCATAACAACGCATTGAAATTAAAAAACAGAAAGCAAAACAATGCCGTTGAAAATTTTCGCGGTATTATTATCAGTCGACTTTCAAATTGGTAAACAAGGTTAATGTAAAGTCAGCAAGCACGTGTACTTTTTTTTTTAATTTTTTTCCCACAATTTTTTCCCACCATTTGTTTTTTAATTTTTTCCCCGCCATTTTTTATGACGTCACAGGTCAAGGTCAATGGGCAAGGCCGGGGTAAGGTCACGTCCCGTCGTCAAGGTCGGGGTCAAAGGTCAATGTTGTGCCAGAATCCCCATTTCTCTACTACTATAAATATCCTTTAGTTTTGTTGAAATAAATCAACAATTTGGATTATGTTATAATAATGCAATTTCAAATATGATAATGACAAATAAATAACCTATATAAATCTGTGAATTTTTCATTTTGAAAAATGTCCATTTTAATTTTTAGAATAAATTTTACTACAAGAAAAAAAGAATTTTTGTAACAAGGGAATTTAGTCATGATTAAAGCTTAAGCACCTACAAAATAAAACACAGGATTATTAATGATTTGATGTTTTTGAAGGTTTAAAATTAACGGAAAATTGAAATAAACTTGCAAAAAACGCTTATTTGTAGAATAAACGAATTAAATTTAAAATTCAGATTAAAAGTATCTTAAGCGTACAATGAAACACAGCACAAATCCAGAAAAAAACACTAACACTGACCTCTGCTCTGAAAAAAAAAAAAAAATATCATGGGACTACTCACGCACCCAGTGAAGAAAGAGAAGATGAGCAGATAAATTCAGGATTATCACTGTGATTTCTCATTATCCCACTGGTATGTTAGTTGACGCAGGAAATTTATTTCTTTTTTACTTGAGGGATAATACAGAAATACAGAGTTCACACAATTAACTAACCTGTTTAGTAAAAACAGTGATGGAAGTAGTAATTATACCCAAGTGAGTAATGTAAATGGCGAATTCGCTTGTAATATGTTACAGTAGGCTTTAGGCATAAGCTTGATCACAGTAACTAAGTTTTGAAATCCCGGTGCTATACATCCTTTATGAGCTCAAAAAAAAAAAATAGGACAAAATAATTAAAAAATAATTTTAATTTTTAAACTGTCCATATCTTACTGAAATATATTCTTATATATATTTGAAAATTTCTTTGCCCCTGACGCATTTCTCATTGTTATCGATTTTTCTATTTATTTTTTGTGAGGATGTTGCTCTAATTCAGTGGATTCAGCCATAAATAAAGTAATTCTATGAGTTATAGAATTTAGATAGAATCAAAGTTATTAATGTTCTACAAAATTCAAACATATTTTATGATTCTGGAATAAAAATTCTACGTTAATTTTATTTTCAATATTAAAAAAGTAGTTATAAATAATAGCAAAGAAAAACGAAGAAACTGAAAATACAGAAACAAAACATTTTTGTTTTTCTTCTTATTTTATATGAAGAGTGTATGAAAACAGTTTTATATTGCAGTCCTTAGAGGTGTTTTGAGGGAGAAAGAAATGGTGTTCTACAATGTTAAAAAAAAATCTGCATTATGACATGACAAGTGTTATTTTTCAGTTCAAAAAATTCTTGAAACAAATAAATTTTATCGTTTTCAGCTAGACTACAAACTTTCGGAAGATGATTTTGATCTCCGAATAGAGTATTCTGATATTATAATGCAAAAATTTGGCATGAAGGCAAATTTTTCTAATTTAATAATATTTATTGATGAAACGATTTTTATGTTAAATAGCTATGAAAATAACCAAAACTATTGATGGTGAAGCGATAATAACCTCAGATGGATGTTGGATGCTCATACACAGCACTCTCACAAACTGAACGTTTGGACGGAAATCTTGTATTATAGAGTCTTTTATTTTAGATGATAATCTTGTAGGAGATGTTTACTGCAACTTGCTAGCCGGTAGGATTTTACCAAATATCCGAGAAAATGTTGGACAAGAATTAAATAATAAAGTATGATTTCAGCAAGATGGGTCACTACCTCATTATTATCTAAAGGCACGGCAAATTTTAAATGAACAATTTCCAAATCAATGGATAGGTCGTAGAGAAGCTGTAGAATGGCTTGCCAGGTCTTCAGACCTAGTTCCTCTGGATTACTTTTTTCGGGTATCTGAAACATAATGTTTACAAAAAGAAACCTGCAAACAGGCATCGACGAATTGAAAAGAAAAATAATTGACAAATCTGCTCGTACCACCAAACATGATACAAGAAGTTAGAAAAATGTATTACTTGAGGTTAGCACACGGCAGTAAGTATTTTGAACATTTATTTCAGAAAGTATACTTTAAAAATTTATTTCATTAGTCTTTTACGACCGGAAAAATTTATTTAAAATTATAAAATAAATTTTGTAATATTTAAAGTAAATAATATCAGTTGCTATGGCCGTTTAATTTGTTCGTTGTGTTGTTAATTATTCGTTATTTTTTACCATTATCAATCTTATAGCACTGTTTAAATTTCGTTATTGTATGCATATTGAATGTAAACGGATTTCCCCATCGTTTATCTGGTAAAATTAAAATAAAAATCATACGTCATATGTTCACTTTATTATTTTTAAAAATTAAGTTTCATTCACTACAGCGGATGAATGACAGCTGAGACAAATTAAAAACCCACCAAAATTCAGATTCTTTAACTATGTAGAACCTTATTTCTTTCTGCCTCCAAATACTTCTCAGATTTGCAATATAAACCTGTTTCCATACCTAAATATCTCTCTAGATATATTTTTTAATATATAAAACACTACTCTAATACGTTACTAAGTTTTACTCTTTATTTGTAATAATTGTTTTATTTCGTTTAATAAACCCAATAATAACTATAGTTCTCAATCAAACCAAATTGATACCAAATGTCGGTATCAAAATAAATATATTTATGTAATTTACCAGAAATATCCTAATGTTAAAAATTAAACTACAAAGAAAAAACACCCTAATATACAATCGATCGTAATAAAATTATGTCACAGATAATCTTTCGATTACACATTTATTGAAAAAGTATAAATAAAATGTTTTTATTTCCAAACAAGAAATAAAATAAATCGAATGATTCTGATAGTGGGATTCACTTAGATAGTTTGAAACGGCTTAAGATCTTCTTCCTCTACTTTTTTATCATCCCCTTGTGTGCAATGCAACGTCGAGTTGTCCATTCATTTCCTAACCTGTACTCGATTCAAAACCAATTTTTTAATATCACGCAAACTCTTATATTTTTTTTTCTATCCTGTCTTTTCTAAATGTTTTTTCTGTTCCATTTTTGATCGCCTCTGGCTCTTATTTCAGTGTTTCTTATCTTTATGTAGATATCGTTTTTCATTCGTAATACGTTACCGTGTCATTCTATAAGTTTCCTTTCGATTTCTTCATCTTTGTCCATGCTTTTTACTCTAATATTTCTTTCCCGTTATTGTTCTTGAACACTTCATGTTACTTTACTTTTAGATCATGAATTCATTGCTCAGACTCCCGCTGCGAATATTTGGTTTACTTTTATATCTGAATTTACATTTTTTGTTACTTATCTTTTTCCAAAAAAGATAAAATTCAATTCTTGTCTTCTGTAGTAAGTGTTGTCAAGATGTTCTGTTGTTTAGTTCAACATTCATCTTCCTATCACTCCTTATTCGTAACCCAAAATAAGTCTGTTCACACGTTTCATAGCTTATCCCAATTCCCTTCCTCTTCTCAATGTATCATCAGTCTTTTATCTTTATCAATCAACTTAACAACTTTTATTACGTTTTTCTTTTACAGCCAATACACTCAAGTTTGTTGACCATAGTTTCTGCATAAGGTTTATCTTCGAGAACAGCTAGAAAATTCTTTGTATATCCGTTTCCCAAATAATTTATGTACCTCACGTTATTCTGTAACAGAGAATTTCTGAGTATTTCCCTGGCCCCCCGAACTTTTATGCTCCATTTGAAGCAATGTATTTTATTACATAATGGTTCATGCTTCTCTTTGTCAGGACATAAACAATATGTTTTTGGTGTTATCAATTACTTTTCCTTTATCGGCATTTGTGAATGTAACTACACCTTTTAATCACGTATGCCCACGACGCAGTCAGGTACTATCCAATGCAACAGAAATATTTCTTGAATTGTCTACACCAATGGCTTTATTTTCTTCAACTGCCTTTTCTACAGAATTTTTCATGGATGCTTTTGCAACAGTCTTAACAGCATGAGAAACCCTTATATAAATTGTAAACTTTGATCAAGGGGCAGGAAGATTTATTACACTGCACATAGTATTCTCAGTCTTCAATTCCTTACCAATGCTTCTTAGACCATATACTAGCCTAAGATTGACAACAAATAATTGTTTCTTCGTATTTGAGTCTTCTATTGTTTTAGATGAAAAAAATGTCCTCTCAAAGCCACAATGCGAACAAAGTACAACGAGCAAAGAACCTGAGTATTGGCCAGCAGATTTTACTAGTAAACCACACTGCTTATATCTTTTGCAGAATGATACACGAATTAAATTTTCGGATAATAACTCTAATTCTGTTACTTCATGTAAATATTCTCCATTAAAAATATATTGTTCATACTTGGCTGATGTCAACGTTTTTGATGAATTACTTGTACCACAAGTAGTAAAGTTAGAACATGGTGATTGCACTGCTTTTCCTTTGTGAGAACGTTTCGGTTTGTTTATTTTGAAATCGGGGCATTTCGTTTTTCTTATTAATTAATTCCAAATTGTAAAATAAAACATACTATAACCGTTAAAACAGGACAAACACAGACTTACAGCTGGGTTACGAACACAAACTGAAATGGAACGAAAAAACATTATTTAATTTTTTTACACATGTAAAAATCAAATAAGAAATGGACTAGGAACATTCATGACTAACACACTAGACTAAAAATATTGTATACTAAAAGAAACCGGATTTATTATATTACCCAAAAAAAGGTTTCTAAAATATGAACTTTGCTACTGTAAATAATATTTCTGACACATCGTATTTCAAACCAAGTTTTTCATATGAAATATATTTCAGAATAATGTAAATTATACATCAACAAACCAGGAAGCTTTCTAGTTTAATAAAATACAAAATGGGAAAAAATTTAAAAGAAAATTTTACCGCTCCCCTTACCTTTTTTTCTGTTCGGTCTCCAGAACCACCGTAAGATATTACTTCAGAATATGAATGAGGATGATGTGTATGAATGTAAATGAAATGTAGTCTTGTAAAGACTACATTAGATGTTAGATGTTAGATTTTAGATTGATTAGATGTTAGGTTGACCATTCCTGAGATGTGTGGTCAATTGAATCCCAACCACTAAAGAACACCGGTATCCACAATCTAGTAGTCAAATCTCTATAAAAATAACTACCTTACCTGCTGGATTTTAAGCAGTTTACCTTTTGCCTGTTATGGACCAATAATTTATAGATATGTTTCAGGAGTTTTTTTATTTAAATTATTGAACGTAAAAAAATGTAGAGTATATGTTTATAATTTATTTGATTAACATACTCTAAGATATAAGTTGACTCATTTGATAACTGTACCCAAGTTTAAATACTTGAAAAGATAAATTTTCCTATACAATTTTAACATGTAGTTTCTACCACAAATTAACACTGTTGGTTCCCCAGATTAATATTTTCTCTAATTTGTTTGTAATCTTCATGTAATTTATTAGTTTTTAATTGAATCCTTCTGTATGTTTTTTTACAAAGGATTCGGAATACGAGAAGTGAATTAAAACCCTTTATAAAAGATGTGGATTTTGTCATTTTTCTTTAGTAGTGATAAACAATTTTAAAATAAGAAGAAAGAATGTATTATAAAAATAAATATTAAAAAATATAAGTTATAATCCAACTTCACAGTAGCAAAAATTTCCATTAAGGGTATTTCAACACTCTACAGAGAATTGTCAACATTGAAAAAAAAAACAGAAAGCACAACTGCTTTATGTTAATTTAATTAAATAATATTATTTGTAATTCTCCAAACTTGACTCAAGAAAAAAAGGTCAATTTTGTTATAAATTATTCAATACATTTAAAACATTATATTGATTTCAATTTATTCATTTTTTTATAACACTAGTTGAAATACCCGTTCTTTGCTGGAACAAATATTCAATATATTTTTAATCTTTCCTCTTTAGCCCTTTATAGATTGTTAAACTATTTTTTTCTTTTAGTTTTCCTTAGAATTTCGTAAGAATAACTGTGCTAAATTTCAACTCTAAAAGTGACACCTATTTAGTTTGAGATAGAATTGGCTTGAAGATGTAACTACCGTTTTATTAAATTTCTCAATTATCTTTGTTTACGAAAAATAGCAGCCACATTTTGAAACGTAAAATTTAAAGAAAAATCTTTACATTATATTTCACTCTGCCCGATAGTAAGGAATCTTTTTGCAAAATTGCATAAAAATTTTAAAAACTGTTTGGCTGTAACTTGTCACAAACGAAAGATGAAAAGAATTAAAATAGGATCTACGATAAATAAATATTTACTTTTATCTCATACTAGACTTAACATATACTTAAATGAAATTTAAGTACTGTTAGGTAAAACCCTAACAGTAAAATGAATCTGGACATCAGTAAATTATCCTGAATTTCTAAAAATAATTTTATATGGACTTTAAATTGTGAATGAACAAATATATTTAGGAAAAATAAATCCTGCTCAAACGATTAATATAATTTATAATTATCGCAGCAATATTTTTTTTCCAATGTGTCTGAAATTTAGCTAAATAACTTGCATTATAATCAAATATTTTTTAATTATTTTATTGCTCCAATTGATTTTCTGTTGACTAATGAATTTTACCTAAAAAAATTAAAACTATAGGTTAGGTGAAAAAGTGAAAAATAAAGGTTTCTTTCTGACAACTCGTTAACTTAATCTAATCATATTTTACTTCCGTGTGAAACGCACAAAATAATTACAAATATACTTCTTATTTACAGTTTAAATAGATCGTCGTAGATATATATGGCCATTTATCCTACAGTAAAAGAAAATAAAAAAATTATTTTTCCCTTCCTAATAAAATAAATAAAAGCGACTTAGTTAAAAGATTAGTCTTGTCATACAGATTATCCAGTAAAAGACTTGGCAATGATATTAAAATCCTGAAAGAAACACAAGATGTGTGATGAGCCCTTGATACTTAAAAAACAAAGCGTTTCTAACGACATGTTATCGAATCTATTGAAATAACTACAAAATCGTACAATAATTAAAAACACATTCCGCCATTAAATTCTCCTAATCTCGAAAAAGTATTTACCATTTTTATTTCCTATCGTCTAAATTTGCCGTTGGGCCATCCTTTGTTTCTTCTTTTGTCCATCTTCCTGAAGGTTTCGATTTCAAATTCCAAGATATCTGAGGCCTCGAGATGGATTCTTCTGATTACGGAGAATGTCTTACTTTTGGCAACAGAGACACCGGCTCAAATGGTTTGGTTAGTGATGCATCAGAGTCAAGACCTGAGGCATAGTAAAAGAAATACAACTGGGATATTGAATAAGATCACCATTGATTTTTACAATTGCTAAAAAACAGATTACCTCGTATTAATCTTCAAGCTCATCAATCTTCAGCTCATCTAATTCAGCTCAGACAAATAGATGTCTTGTTGAAGAAGATTGTAGAAGAAAACAATTTAAACTTTACAATCTGATAGTATTAACGAAAGAAAAGCATTTTATAATTTAAAAAAGCTCATTTAAAGTGTAGTAATATTTAAAAAAATTATCGTTATAAATTATTATACGAGTATATGGTCTCGTATAATAATTTAAAACAGTAACGGAGAAAATAGCCTACAGTTATTTCTCTATGTTATTGTTATTTGTATATTGTTTATTTGTGCCTGTGTATTTTTCTTTTTTCTTTTCCTAACAAGAAGTTATGCAACAGCTTGAATGACACTTTCTTTAATATTAAAAAATACACGTGCAGATATATATTATTTATGGAAGATAATAAAGAAGAATGTTAAAAGAAAAAGGGGGAAAATAGGAGATAAATACAGCAACCATTAGAAAAATTTCTTTTATCACACGTAATATAAGAGATCGTTAACTGTACATTTTTTTTCATCACTACAGATTTAGCAATAAACATCTGTCTGAATTTTTACCGTTTTTTTTTACACTATAAACAATCCTGATTTTAAAAATAGGTTACTGTAGACTATAATCTATCGTTTAAAATTATTGAAGATATAAAATTCGCCAGGAACATAGACTTTTATCTAAAGTATTTAAATACATAATTTTTATAATATTATAGCTTTTTAATCACTATTAATCCATATCGGCTTATGTAACATAGATTTTAATTTCCTGTTTGAACAATTTTATTTTTTTTTACAATCGGTCGCCAAAAGAATTGCAACCATAATAAAATTGTATGGAAAAAAATGTCAGAAAGCCATCCAAAAATAGACCTCTTTAAATACAATATTAATAATATACATCACCCCACAAACGAAGTAATTAGTTAACAAAAACAAAGATAACAGATAATAAAGGAAAATGATAACAAATAATAAAGTCAGATAAAGGAGGATAAAGACGTTCCAGATTGTGACAAAGAAATTCGAAAGACACCTCTTCAGGCGTCTTCCGCGTCCTTAGCTAGACGCTAAGGGCGACTCTCTCATTGTTCATAGTAAGAGAAGAAGATTGGGAGAGAATAGAAGGTGGAGAAGCCATCACATTCTCGTTGGACGAGGTGAAATGGGCAATTGCACGGATTAATATGAAGAAGAGTCCTGGTCCCGATAGCGTGCCCGGGTCATTCGTTCAGTGCCTGTTGGAAAGGCTACTTAAGCACAAGATCCTAGCTAATCTTGGATGTGCTTAATAAGACCCTGAGCAGGGGAGACTTCCCTGACTGCTAGAGGAATGGAATACTTGTTCTTCTTCCAAAGAAGGGGCTCCTGCCAGGGGCTGAAAAGAAACATCGACCTCTGTGTCTCGTAAACACATTAGGTAAGGTTTAAGAGCGTATAATCACCGAGAGCATCCGGGATGAGCTTGAGGGAGCTTGAGGGATCAGGTGGTTTCTTCCAAAAACCAGTTCGAGTTTTTGAGTGGGAGATCCACTATTGACGCCGTAAGACACGTCAGAGAATGGACTAGGGATATATAGCTGGATCCGGAGACGCCGAAAGATGCTGTTGGTAGTACTCCTTGATGTCCAGAACCCTTTTAACAGAGTCCCCTGGAGAATGATTCTGGTGGAGCTGCGAGCCAGGGGTGTAAGTAATTATCTCCTGGCGATAATCAATACTTATCTCCATAAGATAGATCTCCATAAGATGGGTCCTGAGAGCCGACCCAGAAGAGGGCCCTGGTAAATTTAACATGTACGTTGGGTTCCCACAGAGCTCGGTATTAGGTCCACTATTGTGGAATGTCGCGTATGACGGCCTACTGCGAGAAGACTTTCCTGGCGATACGCAGCCAGTTGTTGTGTACGCTGATGGCCCGCGGCCCTGTTGGTATCTGGACATATAGAAGATCAAATAGAGGAAACCGCCAACGAGGCTGTTGAGTTGTTAAGTGGATGGCTCAGAAGAAGAGAACTGGCGCTGGCTCCTCATAAAACAGCTATGTTGGCCTTGGTGGGCAGCCTGGGCAGAAGACACCTGAGGAGAAAGTAGATTCGTGTCGACGGCCATACTATTGAGGAAAGCAGGTCCTCAAAGTATCTGGATGTAAGGCTGGATCGATCCGGAAGGTTCACCACTCACGTAAAGGAAGCGTCATGTTGTCAGTATTGTAAGACTGTTGTAGTTATCCGGCGCACGTTGCTTTGTAGATATGGTTGTGTATACCTTTACGTATTGAAGTGTTTGTCTATATAAGTTGTGAATTTGTTTATATCAAATTAATTTTAAAATTGTTTAAATTCAGTGTAAAAATAGCATAGCAAATTTACAAGATATTTGGATAGATTTCATTCAAGAGTATTTATTTCATATTTTAATTATCATAAACCAATCGTTTCATTTTTAGAAGAATCTGATAATAGAAATATTACAAAAATAAAATAATAATAATAATAATAATAGAATGTAATAATATATTGTAAAAAAAATATTATAAATCATTATTAAAATATAAATATTTTCAAACATTTATTTAATAAAGAAAACCTATTTAATTTTTATTATTTAATTAACCATTACACTATATTATAAATAAATTTCTTAAGTAGCCTATTAAGTCCTTATTGATAAATAAGCACATACATTAGAATCAGCAATAGAATCAAATATAATTATTAACCAAAGACCGGAACTTATTGTTTTAAGTTTTCACTTCTGTTGGCCAGTCCCCCGAGTGGTTTATTTTTGTTATTCGTGGTTTATTTGTATGTGAATTCGTTTACTAGCTTTTGTATATTTTTAAAATAAATTATCGATTTCTCTTTGTACTGTTTTTCTCTTTGAAGTCATTTATAATTCTAAAATATTATTTGTAATAATTCTATTCTTATATAAATAATAAAAATTTATCAATACACTTTATAGGATGTTACCGCAGGTTAAAATAATGCAGTAGTAACAAATTCAGTAGTAACTATGTTTATCCACAAGAAGTTTGTTATTTTTCCGTTTATATTTTTTTCTTACTGATAAATTATACGATTTTTCGTCTTTATACTCACTACTTTTTAATAATATTGAAAAGTTCAATGTAAAAAGTTCTTTTAAATGGAGATTGAGGCTGTCTGTAGGACTGATATCTTGAATCACAAAGCGAACTTTCTTGTACGTTTGTGCGTGTATGTTTATGTGAGAATGTGTGTGTGTGTGTGTGTGTGTGTGTGTGTGTGTGTGTGTGTGTGTGTGTGTGTGTTTGTGTGTATACTGCAAACTGTGTTTACAAAAACTTCAATAAGAGAAAATGCTTACCTCCCTCCCCTTTTTTTCTTAAATAACCATGACATTTGATTGAAAATTCACAATTCTTTGAATATTTTGGTGAAGATTATAATGATCTAATTTCACTATAATAGTCATTTTCTTTCTTAAAATAATGTTTATTTGCTACGGTAATGTATTGTAGTGCGCAGTATTTATTTTTAATAAGGATTTATTAAATTAAAATAAAACAAACTAATAAGAATAGAACTATAATTATAGAGAAAGGTGTTTAAATATTAGGTTAAAAAAAGAAAATTGTCTAATACTATAGAACCAGTTCTGATTTATTTTATTTTTTTTATTTTATTGGTATTCAGCTTTGTGTACTATTTTTATGGTGAATATCAATAACTGTTGTTAAGAGTAGAAAATTTTGCTGAAAATTATCAAATATAAATAAAATGAAGGAGTCTAAATTAAGATTAAACTGAAAATGTATACATGAATGGTAAGACTATCAGTAGTGAGGTATGTTGGTTACTGGGCAAGAATAATAGGACTTTTGAAAATAAATTTCTGCGCAAGATTTAAGAACCACTAAAAGATGACAAAACCAGTGAAAAAAAACACAGGAAACCAACAGAAGGAAATTGATATGGTGAGATGTCCAGTTAAATTACAAAATAATGGAAGTAGATTATCAAGATGAAAGAATTTTCTACTAATTATTTCTCCTAAATATTAATAACAATAACAAACATTAATTTTATAAGTTCACGGCCGGAGGAATATAATTATTTAACAAATAATAGCGTATAGCTTTATACGCGTTGATATGTTACAATATTCCTTTTGTAAATTTCTTATCCTTGCTTTATTTTTTAACGCCGGAGAAGGAATGAGCTCTTAGAATATTCTTTTTGATTATTGATATTTATATTAAGAACGATAAACTTAACTCATTACTGTAATTGTTCTGTCTCGGATTTTTTTTTTTTTTAAGTATTCTGTTATAAATAAAAGTTTCAGATTACTTCTGAAGAAAATAAATTTCTATCAGTTTCATAGAATCACTCCCTCACAATCTCATTTAAAAATATGTATTTAATTTAAAGAATTATTAGTTACACTATGTTTGCTACCAGATATTTATAAATAAGGATCGCGTCAAACAAGCACTCATTAGTATAATTAATTATTCCATTTCGGAATAAATTTAAATTTCAAATTTATTAAAGGTACTTCTAGGGCCTTCCTTAGGAAAAATTAGGTAAACATTACTTAAATTAAAATTTCAGAAGGAGTCTCTTTTTATGATTAATTCACTACATAAACTCGAAACTCTTGTGCATGGTAATATGAAAGTAAATTCGTAGCGTATGAAAAATGACATGTCTGATCGGGATTCGAACCAGGGACCTCCGAGAGAAAGGCCAACACGGCCTTTGGATGATGGAGGTGGAAACATGGAACCTGAAATGGTATTCCTCATGGGTAGCAATTTCCTCATAAAAGGAATTATTTTACTTCATCACTATTAAGTGCCTTGGAAGGCAAACAATTTGTTTTTGTTTCTAAATCAGCTTATCTCGATCCATTTTATATCAAAAAATTAACTTTTTTTTTTTTATTTTTTCTCCAAAAATACACAAATTCATGTTTATCTGATTTTAAAATTTTATTTTAAACCTCTGTTAAGACAGATAAGTACTGTTGAATTGTATTCTCTGATCTTCATTTATCTTTTGAATCTGAACTCATCTATACATATTAAAGGTAACGCCAACATTGTATCAGAAAATATACTTCACCTTTTACCAGTAAAACTTATTCTAAAAAAAAAAAAACGAAGCTGGTTTAAGAACAATTCGCATTAGTAATTAACCTATTATCATAGAAACTAGAATTCAACTCTGAAAGTAACTTCATTATCTTTTCTGGTAAATGTTAGGTTACTATTTTAACAAACTTTTTAAACAGGATAATTTATTATTTTTTAATCTCATATATCATTAGTCCACTAAAAAGAATATAATAAACATACTTATAAAAAAATTCTTCAAAAACTGTCATATATAATCGGCAGTGACTTACTGCTGAGGTCTAAATCTAAACATTAAATAAATGTGAAAACACTCACCGTTCAGTAATATACATTATCAAAAAATTATATATGAATTATTTTACATTTCGACGTATTGACCTTCTTAATACAAAAATCACGAATACAAAATTGTACATGAATATCATTCAAATATAAATCATTGAAAAAGGAGCTTTTTTTGAATAGTTGTATTTTTTTTACATACCTTAGTAACAGTGTAAAAATAAATAATATTAAATTGGATATTAAATTTTGTATTACGAGGTTTGATAGTTATATGAAAATTTCTAAACAGTGATAAGAGAATTATTAATCTGTCATGTTACATTTCCAAATAACTTAAACTATATTAAAATTTAATTTTTTACTTTTCAAAAAATAATAAAATTAGAAATATGGATGAAATAAATTTCAGAGCATTTTTTGGGGGAAACAACATCCCGATTCTGAAAATAAACAATCTTATGTTTTTTAAATATTTTATCTACCTATTCAGATATTTTCCTCTCTAAATATGGTGTTATCAACTCAGAAATAATTCACAGCCTTATTAGAAAAAACAGGGAAACAAAATCGCCTGTAAAAATAGGTTTATTTAATTTTTTACTATTTTAGTTGCAAAATTTATTTATTTATTTAATTTTTTTAAATTATCATTTTAGTATTCAGTTTTTTCTTTGCAACCAATTATTTGGATTTCGTTTGTCTTACACTTAACCGAGAAACACCTTGACTTTCTAATTCAGAGATTCGTTTTTTTTTTTTTGTATGTGTGTATAAGTATTTAATTTTTAAACGTAAATTAATTATTTTTTATGTTTTAATCCCTGCCTTTATTTTTTGAAATGTATTTTAATACGTGTCTTACATTTTAAATATGAATTTGCTTACGAATTTCTCTTCTGAGTTATTCAATAAGTAGAATCAATTTTTATTTTACATTTGTCTTTCATTTTACTAACATTAATTTTTATTTTTTTAAACTTATGTATCTGCCAACTATATCTATAATCAATTATGGGTTTTTTCTTACCCATGACGGAACGGAAACGCTGCATGCGTTTGGGGTAAGAGGTTATGCACGTGTTTGTGTGTATGTCAGTTAGCATTTTCCTCAAGAACTACTGGACCTATTTCGATGCGGTTTATTGCATACGTATCAGTTACCTCAGATTAGATTCTTAGATTAGTTTTACGGTTGGCAGTAACTTCTTAACAAATTTAAGACTTTGAATTTTTCAAAGTCTAACTCCAACAAGACTAAATTATTATGTGGATTATTAAATAATTTGCGTTGGTCAAGTATACCAAACTTTCATCATCATCGGCGGCCCATAAACCTCTCATTGTTGGGCACAGGCTTACTGATCTTAAAAAAGTAATAAATAAAAGATAAAATTAAAAATTTTTAATTTAAACAACGTAAAAACCTTAAAAACGTGAAAAAATTAAAATTTAAAAAATCCTTTCGGCATCCCGTAAGGCGGAGGTAGATTTCACTGGGGCTAACTAGGGGATAAAAAAGATTTTCCCCTTTTAAAAAAACTTCAACTTTACCCAATACGACAATGGTTGCATGTGAAAAAAGTTTCACATGTTTAGCATACGACAAGCCCCATCTTCTTACAATTGCAGCAATATTTTCGTCATTCCTTGTTGTAAGAGTTGTCATATCAAAAGTTTTTTCAGATAAAAGTTAGGTAATGTTTAGAGGACTAACGATCACTTTAAACCAACTCGATGTTGTACCTATTATGATTTTTTTGCCTTCGAAACCCCATTTTTTTCACTTCCTGGGGCCAATTGTTGGTGATATACAAAAAAACTTTACGTTTTAGGCCCTTATACAAAGAATAATAGGAACTTTAAACGAATTCGATATTTCACTTAATTAGAAAGTTATAGCGGTAGTTTTGTTCGAAAAACCTCCCCAATTTCCACCCCCATGGTCCGATTTTGCCCATTAACGAACTCGGCCAAGATTTCGGGTCGTTATATTTTATGTATCAATTTGAATTGTCTTAGAATCAATGTCACAATGGGATCGAAGAGAATTACGTATAAGATAAAAATACATTTATTTAATTATTTCACGTTTTTTAAGGTTGTTTCGTTGTGTTTTTTTTTAATGTTTAATTTTTTTTATGTTTATAATTTGAATGGTGGTTCATGTTCCAGCTATTGAAGCTGGAAGATTCGTTTCTTTCTTCCTTACGGGGTGCACAGTTTAATGTAATTTATTCGGACTATCTATTTAGCCCACCGGCTGGTGTAGTGGTTAATGTGACATCGAAAATCAGATGATTTCGAAGTCGAGAATTCTAAGGTTCAAATCCTAGTAAAGGTAGTTATTTTTACACGGATTTGAATACCACATTGATAATTGAATAACGACACTTCTTAGGAGTGGTCGAATCCTAGTAAAGGTAGTTATTTTTACACGGATTTGAATACCACATTGATAATTGAATAACGACACTTCTTAGGAGTGGTCGACCTGAGATTGTACGAAGGTTACACTTCATTCGCATTCATACACATCATCCTCATTCATCCTCTGAAGTAATACCTTACGGTAGGTTAAAACAGAAAAAGAGGGTCTATCTCTTTATTTAATTCTGTAGAATATAAATTTTTAATTACATAAATAATTTTTATGTTGTATAAGCTACAACATAAGAACATTAGACAGTACATTAGAATCAAAATTAACTTTTTTTTTTTTTTTAGTAATAAATATATCTTAGCACCACAATTAAAATAAAATTAATATATAGGCCTACTAGTTTATTCAGAAATTCCTTTAACTTTCCGATAACTTTTAACGACCAAAGACGAACAATTTCTTTTTTTTCTACGAGGCCCATGATTAATCCCTAATTCAATATTTCAGGTTTTGCAGAGTAGATAGGAGAAGAGAAGAGGTTCAAAAGCTTTTAATGTAAAGATAGTGCAATTTTTTTAATGACTTATTAAATACAAAAATGATACCAAATGGAGCTGTATAAATTAATTTGTTAAAATTGGTCAAATTTTGAAGTAACATTATTTACAGAACGTAAAAAGAAAAAATAATAACTTATTAGCAAAAAATATTACAAAACCGCTGGAAATATCAGATAGTTTGTCAAAAACGGGTTAGATTTCCTTTTTATTTTTTTAAAAATATGGTAAAGTTATCAGTCACTTTATTCTTTAAATATTATACTCGTACTTTACATGCTAGATGTATCACATTTAAATATTCTGACTTTCTTCCTCTGCAGCCCCCTATGGACTAAGGAGATTGGATATTGGAAAGAAATATAATTATTCAAACTTAGTATATGCTACGAAAACTTATTTTTTTTTAATATTCAACCATTAAAAGGTAAAGAAGAATTAAATAAAATTTCTGAACACTGTATTACAAAAGGCAATATTGTAATATGTAACCTAATTTAATAATTGTAACATTAATTAAATCTTTCTTTCTTTTTTTTATGAAATTCCTTTAAATTCCTTTATTTTGATTACAGTCAACTCACATCTTTTTGATACACATTAATGTTTTAAAATTATGCACAAAAATAATAAACTATACCTTCCATAATTTTTACTGAAATATAAGTTAAAGGTAAATAGTACTGTCAGAATTTATCAATTACATTAAAATTAACCTAGATAATCTTTTGTACTTTCTCTATTGTACTAATCTCTTTCTTTTATAAAAATACATTTGTATTCCTACAAAGGTTTCATTTTTTACAATCACATTTTTTTCAATTTACTAAAATGTTGGAATAAAAGTCAACCCCCAATTTATGTAACATCTTTGCGCCTAGTGGATAAATTTTACACAGTGTGATGGTTTGGAACATTATTTTGTTATCTCTAAATGAAATACCGTAAAAGGAATAAATTTCAATCAAGTTTCAGAATTTAAAAAATCCATTTAGAGCACTGTTTTTATTAATTAATCATAAGTTTTATTATTTTTAACAATTTTGACTCCAAAAGAGATTAAATTGTAGTTCATTGCTAATGTTAAGGAAGGTCAGAAAGATCATTTTTGACAACGCGAGTTTTTTTTTCTAATTCCATTCACTTACTCCACTACTTACTTAAAGCAATTATGTTCAGCGGAGGAGACCAAAAAGGATGACATAAAGTACAGTCTGAAGGACTCTTTTCTTAAAACAAAATTGCTCTGGGTCTGTAAATGTATAACACAAAAAGAATTCGGGGCAGGAGGGTAATGGAGCTGGAGGTTAGTATGCCTTCATGTAATATATCAGTACAATTATATACTTCTGTATGTCAACGTACAGCCTTTCTAAACATTTTCTCCCTCCCTTGCTTGTTCTAACGTTTATACGATAAACAAGGTTCTAAATTAAATGGAAAACCTTAAAAACATGGTGAAAGGACTAATTTATAAATTATAAAAATAATATTTAAACAAAAAATAAGTAAATATATATATATATACTTGTAAATACAATTATTTTATACTAATAAACAATAATTATTACTACTGTAAAACGTCTGATATGGACACCTCATCACTTCCTTATACTCTTATAAAATTACATATACACATATTTATTTTAAATGAAATTACATATACACATTTTTTTACACATTGCACATTTTTTAAATGAATAATTACACTTTATTTTAAATTATTTTATTTTATTATTAATTTCTGATATTTTTTTTCTTTTTTTATTGTTATTATTGAATTGTTATTATTTATCGTAATTTTTTATTACAATCAGAGGTTAATAATTATTAATAAATCAATATATTTAAATTAAAAAAAAAAAAATTAAAAAAAGGAGATGAAGTCTGACTGGAACCTGCGATGTATGCCCTTGTAAGATCAAAATATTTCATAATTCAAATTTTATTTGACTATAACTCTGGAACCAATAAGTACTATTTATGTATATCGTTGAAAAGCTCTCAATGAGGGCTTATTACTACAGTTAATAAAAAGTCCAAAATTCAAATTATTTTGGGTTTTGTAGATTGCAATCAAAAGGGAATGTGTACAACTAGATGTTACAACAATCCTAAATCCTAAATTTCTACATTCTGCGGCTTATTGAGTTATGCGAGATACGTACATACGTGCGTAGGTACAGACATCATGCCGAAACTAATCAAAATGGATTCAGAGAAGATTAAAATGGATATTTCCGTTGAAATCTGAAATTTTTCGCGATCACAATACTTCGTACATGGAAGTAAAAAGTATTCGTTTTTCCCTTGTTATATTTCTTTTAGTAACTTAGATATAATGACTTAAAGTAACTTAGATATAATGACGTAATAACATTATTTATTTTGTTAATGAATATCTTTAATATTTTAACCCCCCAAGGGGACTAGGGCCTCGATCTGAGGCTTAAAATCTTTCCTGGGATTACCTTCTCTGAAAAATTATGCGTGATACAGTTGCAGACAGAACCCAACACAAACTTTTGCTATCATAGCTTTTGCTAATAATTGTTATCTTGTTTCAATTAAAAAACAATGAGATGATTAAAAAATGGCTTGTACATTTTGTCAGTTTGTCTTACTTTTTAAATAATTATAAAATCATTTCAGTTTACGATTGAGGAATCTTTTGAAATAAATCTTGACATAATTTCAGTAAACAAGGAAGTAAAAATATAAACTTTATAAGTAAATAATTAAGCTCCATTGACCTTTTGGTTAGTACGTTTAATTTCGCATATCAAGCTGGAAAGTGATTGTCTATAGAAGTTTGGAAATGGTGGTTGGAGAAGGAAGAAATAAAGTGGGTTTATAGTTTTAAATCTTAAAAAAAATACAATTGATTTTATCAAAAACATTCATAAGACTTTTAAAGCTCACAAAATTTCTTACAGTTTCTTTCTACACGGTAAAGGCAATACAGTTACATTATTTTCATTGTTATGCATTTTAAAACCCAATCTCAGGTGAAAGGCCGAAACGCTACCACTCGCATGGCATGGCATTTTTACACACGCTACAAATCATTCATTTCCATCCTCTGATGAAATACCTAACGATGGTCCCGGAGGTTAAAAAAAAAAAAAATCTCAGGGGAAGAGCGTTTCGTATGTTAATTTCAGCAACTGCAATGCAATATAATTTTCGTAGAGAGTACGTTACGAAGCCTCCTAGTAGGCATACAATTTATTCTTGGCACCAAACCTTTGTTGGGACAGGTTGTTCTTCTTCTAGACAGAACGACCCATTCTTCTTTCAGGAAATAATTTAAATGGTATCGTTTATCTTGACATGCTTCAAAAATTTTCTAATTCCTTAGTTAGACGATGATGATTAAGATAGACGTCATTACTATCAGCAGATGAGACACCACCCCAGTTTCACTCCATGATCCAATACAATCCCCTCCATGATCCAGTGAGTTGAGTATGATATATATGACATGTAAATGAGGTGTAGTCTTGTACAGACTCAGGCCGACATTAGACGTGTGGTTAATTTAACCCTAACCACCAAAGTACACTGGTATCCACGGTGTAGTATTCAAATCCGTACAAACGCAACTAACTTTTGTTAGGATTTGAACTTCAGAACCTTCGAGTTAGTTTAGAACCGACGAGTTAACCATTAGACTAGCCCGAAAGGCTATTTTTCATGTTCAAACATAAAAATTTTAATTTATTTTTGCAGAAAAAGTGTTATAAAACTTTAAAAATGTGTAAGTTTTGTAAATTATTTTATAGAAATAAAAAGCAAAGTCAAATTAAAAGAATTTTATAAATTTTTTAAACTCTGTTAATTTTTCTTTTAAATACTTAAGAAATTTTTTTTTAATTTTATTTTCGAAAAAAATCTCAATTTTTAAGTACTTTTATATTTCAAAATAGATGCTTTCCGGAATGGGGAAAAATACAAAAACTAAAATGTTTTTCAATTAATTACCATCGAGCAAAATAAATTCAAAAATCGAATTGGGAAAGATTTTTTAAGCATTTCAAAAGGTGTTAAAATATCTATTTTTATTAAAAATTTATCTTTTTCAGATAAATGAAATTTTATTATTTATTATTTTAATTTCTATTTCTAATTTTATTATTTCTATTCCTCCTTTTAACGAATTATATATTATTAATCATTAGGACGTATAAAACTAAATATCACAGGTAAATAAAATGAACACGGCGCATATATAAGTAATTGTTTCACCCGTTTTAGTCTATTTTTACAGTATATATATAGACCTTTATTTTGTCATATTATAACTTTATATTTCCGTTACAGTTAGCAGTAGAGAAGGTTTAACAA
>JAAAKQ030510457.1:28742-39642 GCA_010016005.3 Zanna intricata
GAGAGGCATCACAGTTAAGTCGCAATGTGGTTGAACCGCTCGCGGATTATTGGGAGTTGACTATATATATATATATAAAACGGGTGCGTGCGTGCGTGCGTGTGTGTGTGTGTGTGTGTGTAGGCACGTACCTCTTACAGTTAAAGTTACTGTTAGACATGTGAAATGAATCTAAACATATTCTGTACAACTTTAAAAATCGCAGAATCCTGTTTCAAACGCAATAAAAATGAGTATCAAAAATCGAAGAAAACTTTTATTATACATTTGATTTGAGTTTAAAACATTTTACTTATAGAATTACGTTATAAAATTAATGCAAATAAATTAAAGAAATGTTCTTGATGTTTGCACGACTTGTACTTAACCCATACTGACATCTTGCTTCATTGAAATTCCTTTCTGAAGAATGGCTAGGTACTGAATTTCTGTGGCTTTTACTAACCTTCACTTCTATGAGACTTTTCTACTTATCTTTCAAACTCACCAATCCACAAATTCCTGTTGTTTCAGTAAGGTATTTCTCCATTAATTTTACTTTAAAACATTTTGTTTCTGCTTTATAACCTGTAACTTTACTAATAAAATAGTTTTAAATGTTTCAAAAGTGACCAAAAATATTTCCAAAACAATGTTTCTCGATATTATACATCGGTTAGATGTTATTGTTATAATTTTCTTATTTCGCATTTATGTTATTGGGTATCGCTTACATACATTACGTTTTTATTATCTACTATTCTAAGGTGCATAAAACAAATCTTTGATTAATTATTAGAAATAGTACCCACCCTCATCTTGGTGTTCGTAGATATATTACCAATAATTTTTCATAAAAACAATAAAAAAACACCCTAAATTATTTTAAATAAATTTTGTTATGCGCAAAAAGAAATAAATAAAAAAATACATATATATTGTCCGTCCCTCAGTTCATCATTTTGTGTCTTTCCAACGAAAATTTAAGAACGGTTTGAAATATTTTAATGAAATTTGGTTAAAATGTATTCAACAATCGGTGGCGCTAGTGGTAGCGTCTCGCCTTTCACCCGGAGGTTCTGGATTTGAATCCCGGTCAGGCAATGCATTTTTCATGCGCTACAAATTTCCATTCGGGTTGAATGATCATAACAATCGATGACCACCGCACACATCACTAAAAAAAATTATATTACTTCAATAACTGAATAAAAAATAATCTCTCTGGTTAGAAAGTAAAAGAATAAAAGAAAAGAGAACAAAATTGTCAGGCTGAAGAGTTTGGGAATCGAGATTAAAAACTGCAGTCATATCTCAACAGTTTACCAACCGATTTGAACAATATAAGGTGTCAAGATTGTTCATAATAAAAGCCTCAATATTTTATCTAATAAACATTTCGATATATCTAATATTTATAAAACTATTATTGATTTAACATTTTTAAATGACCACCATTCTGGAATTTTATTTAATTAGTAGATGTTTTTGGGGACATGTGCGCCAAATTTCATTTAAGTATCTCACTCTTTTCTTAACATATAAATTTTTCTGAAAAACACGAAATGGCGGACAGAAGAAAAAAAAGATTTTCCTTCTGATTTTTTTTTTTTTTTTTTTTTTAACTAATTAGTGTAGCATACTGCCTGCTTAATACATTTTAGCAAGGATTTTTTTTTTTTTAGTTGTTATTATGGTAATAACTATCATCTTTTCTGCTAAGCTCACTGTAGTGTCTATGTTGAATACTGTCATAATAATACTCTCATTGTCAAAAATTGACTTCTCCATTGTCAAAACTTTTTATCTTGGTAATGAGGATTCTTATTGTATTGTCGTATCTTTGTCAAAAGAAGAATAATGAAAATTTTAGAAAATCTAGAAATCTGTAAATTAAAAAGTAAAAAAAAAATGATCATAAATGAACAGATCATCAATATTTCAGTTCATTGAAAACAGGAAATAGATAAATAAAATTAAAAGGTAAGTATAACCATAATAACAAATAAACAAGATAAAGCATGAGGTCAAATGTAGGGAGGGGCGTTGACTAAACGCTATATAAAGATTAACAGAAATTTTAAAGTACTAATACAATAAGTTTTGATGACGGAGTGGTGAAGCTTAGTGAAGCTAAGAAAGGTAAACAGTACTCAACATAGAAACTATGTTGTTTTTTTTTTTAGTTTTTATAATAATAATAATGAATAAAAAATAGAAACACAAAAAGTAATTGAATTTTATAATGCATGTACTTGAATTATATTTGTGAAATATTAAGTGTGAAGAATGATTAAAATATAATCTAATAAACCAAGCTAAAAAATTAAGTAAAAAAATGTTAAAAATATAAGAATATCCTTTGTTAAGCAAGAGTTAAGTTTAACGAGGGGGGAGTTAAAAAAGAAATATTTAAGCACTTATCTGTGGACTTAAAAATTAAATACCATCATGATATTTAATTTAAGTCATCATGACTTAATAAAAAAATTATAATAAAAATAAAATTAAACACGGGACTTTATGTTTAATTTAAGGGTAAAGAATGAATAATTAATTTTTTTGTAATATTTGTAGTTATTAGCAGTGAGTACTAGCTGCTTATTAATTAATACTTAATTAAGATTTTTGATTAGTAAAATTTATTCACTAAATCTACATGGATTTGTAACTTAATCTGCTCGCATAAATTGATTTCTGTTCGTCGTTATACGCTGAGATTATTTTTAAATAGTAAAGGATCATTAAATCCTATTTTTTAAGATTTATTTTTTCTTTAAAAAAGAAAAAAAATAATTCTCAACCATAAAGGTGACAGCAGTTTTGTATCTTTCCGGTTTTTTTTTTTTTTTTTTTTTTTTTTGTTAAGTAAACCCTATATTGTGCCGGGGTAAATTTTCTTTTATTTCTTTTTAAAAAAGTAAAATAATTATAAGAAATTTTATTTCAAAAGATTTCATACATATATTTATATATACTATCTATTATTAGATAAATACATACAGGTACACTATTTATTTTTACTTTTGTATCATTAAAACAATACAAATCATAAGTCAAAGATATTTGACTTATAAAAAGCCTAATAAACAGGAATTACCTGCTCACAGGAATTGGATTTTTAAAAAAAGGTTATATAACAAATATCTAAAATAAATATTATCACAAATTTAAGTAGACTACTAATAACTTATAAATTATAAACTAATTAAATTGAATAAAATAATTGCCTACTGAAAATTATTAATGCTATTCAACAAAATTATAATTTTGTTGAAGTAGCATAAAAATTATTTAACTAATTACGAGTATATGCGGAAAAATAAAAACAAATATTAATAGATATTATACCAAAAGATTCAATGATGTTAATAAAATTATCAGAAATACTCTTGTAAATAAATAATTAATATCATATTTAGTCGGGCGATTGAGATGTATGTGCAAATATTTCACTATTAAAAAAAATATTCCAAATTTATATCATTATAATTAAATACATAATATTATTTAAAATTGATGTTTTAAGTTGTTATCGTTATAACAAACTTATTGTACAAACAAAAAACGAAACACATAAAATGATGTTGAAGTATGGAAACTGCTTCATATTTCAAAATTGAAGAAACAAGTATTGATCTACATAATTACAAAATTATTACTTTCTGGTGTGTCTGAAACTTTTGTCCTCTATCTCCGATTCTTTGTATTCATCAAAGGTTTTTTTTAGTAGGAAGGTGGACATGTGATACATGATTTTAATGTAAAGTTATACGAGAAAAATTATGACAAAAACCGTTTCTCCACAAATGCATTCGTTTTCAGTTTATAATAATGAAAATTGCAAAAACGGAAAAATCGCAGTAATAAAACGAGATAAATCGCTCCGAAGTGTTTTTTTTAATGTTGTATTACCTTCAGAATAACATCCATTAAAAACTTTAATGGTTCAAATACTAATAATAATAGTAATAATAGCTTCACAGTAATAATAATACACAATAACTAATAAAATGGCAACACTACTACAAATTCAATGGCTAAGTCAATTAACCAATTATTGACTTTAATAATCATAATATTCATTGTAAAATTTATTTAGATTTTTTTGGTCCTAAATTAAAATAATACATTTTTTTTTTAAATAAATAATGCATTATAAATTTTGTGTATTAAATCGGTTTTTACTTACATCAGTGCAGTTATTAACTTCTCATTTTGGCTTCTTATTTCAACATACAAGTATAGTTATATGATTGTTAATAAAAATTAATTATCTATTGGAGAATGAAGTTGTAGTGATTCAAATTGTTGTTCTCTTGTGAAAATTTTATTATTAATAGTTATTGAATATTTTTTATTATTATCAGTGTTATTTAGAGAGTCATCGAAAAATATTGCAGCAATAAAAAAAATCATATCTCTCTTTGTAGTTGAGATAAATTATTAATCAGAACTGCAAAGTAATCGAAATATCCTCAAGTTTTTTTAGACGTGAACGGCCTCGATGTTGAGCCTACGGATCGTCCTAGTGGTGTTGAATTCGCAAGTAAAATATTTAACATTGACGATGACCGAATATTTTAAAAACATCTTATGTTGACGGATGAAGCGACTTTCCATGTCAGTGGTTGTGTCAACTGTTATAATTGTTGGATATGGGGATCTCAGCAACCCAGTGAAATTATTAATTATAGCAGAGATTAAGAAAAAAAAAAACGTGAAGTGTGGGTTTAAGTGCGATCGTGTGATTTGCCCATTCTTTTTTCATTGCCTACTATCATACGGAATGTTTATTTAGACATGATACAACTGTACGTTTTCAAGCAGGTTGACCTAATTGTAGAAGAAAATAATGTACTGTAATATTTCAACAAAATGGTGCACAAACTCGCTTTAGCCTAGGCGTTCAACGAGCTTTCAGTAAAAGAGTCCTAATCGTTGGATTGGTAGAGCCGGTCCTGTGTTTTGGTCTTCGAGGGAAGCCCAGATTTGACACCCCTAGACTTTTTCCTATAGTGATCTACAGTTAGAAAATCAGGATGTACAGCATTTAAGATAACGGATTACCAATGCTACAGCCAGATTTACCCCTGCGATGATCCAGCGGACTTGGGCAGAATTCGATTATCGACTGGATGTTTACAAAGCGACCAACGAACTTATATTTAAACATTACAAGAAATATAAAAAGCTCTTTGAGTTGGTGAATTTTTTTTTTTTAAATATCGTTTGATTATCTCATGTAGTTTTTGAGATACGATTTTTTTTTTTAAGTTGCTGCAACTTTTTCAATGATGCACCATTATTGTGAATATTAATATTCGAGCCATTAATTCCAATACTAACTTTTTAAAATTTGTTATTGAATGTAATTCTTAAGTTAATACGAAATTAAAAAGTTACTAATGGATGTTTTACCTCGTTTTATTACTATCACGATTTTTCCGTTTTTGTAGCTTTGATTGCTTATAACTCAAAAAAGAAGACATTCATTGAGAAACAGTTTTCCCCATTTTTTTAGTAAAACTTTATAATAAGATCATTTATTATATGTCTACCTTCCTATTTTAAAAAAAAATATTTATTTAATATGGTGAACAAAAATTTCAAACGCACCATAAAGTAGTAAATTTATATAGTAGATCCATACTTGTTTCTACCTATTATTATTTCTCAGTTTTGAAATTTGAAACCGTTTTCATACTTCAATATCACTCTATATAATAATTTAATTAAATATCAAAAAATATATTAAGCGGAAAAACTTTCTTAAATTATCTCAAAAAGTCCTTAGTAAATAAACTAAGTAAATAATCTACAATAATTATTAGTGTAAGTAATACTAATAATTATTATTTTTCCATTGTAATACGCAAAACTTATACAATTAAAGATACATTCATTCAACTTCCCCCCTCCCGTATGTTAACAGAGTATTAAATTTATAAGTTTAAAAGCTAATACATGTATAAACTATTTACATAAAATGGAATAATTTAGTTATTATTATTATTATGTTAATTAAAAAATCAGTCAACAAAATTTATAATACAAATAACGATAATATTTGTTCAACTAATTTAGATCAATATACATCATACAGAATAAATAAGTTTATGATATTATTTGAATAAGTAAATACATTTTATACAACAAAATTTTCTCTTGATAATGTTACCTCAGTTTTGTTCGATAATTTTAATTTTCCCTAAAGAATACGTAATGCGTACATGTACATAAAATATTAATTAATTATACATAAATTATTACGCTAAACTAATAATCACTACCTTTAAGCGGGAATGTCAGTTTTTAAGAAACAGTTTCATTCTGGGAATATTAATAATTTATAATCAAAAATTAATTAATATTTTATCCTTTGGGATATTCATTTCATATATTTACAATAGCATTAAATGTAGATTTTACATTATAGGATTAAACATCTATACAGTTATATAATATTTATGCTAAATCATTAAAAAAATAGAAAAATAAGAGTGTAAGAAAGAGAAAGCTACAATAATTGATTTGTTGATTAAGCATTAATTAGTTATCTCCAAACTTATATGAGCAACACTTTCACCATACATAACAATACAATACAAAATTATCATTAGTGAAATTATGTATAAGTAAATATGTAAATAATACAAATATACTATTTATATATATACATCGGTGTATAACGTCATTTTGATGTTTTGAATTAATGAGAATCTGCAGACGAATTTAGATTATTAGATAGGTTAAATTGATTGTAACAGAACTGTCACTTACTTCGGACATTTAGGAGCAATTTTGGTCTAATAATACAAACATATTTTCTAAATATTTATGAGAATCTAAACCATTCTATCATCTGTTTATTAAACCGATTATAATGCTGTTAAATTTAAATTTTATTTTTTATTTGTATACTTCATGAATAATATTTCTAGCAGTTATATCCGTAAAATATAATGTTTACCTAAGACAAAATTGTAGATTTTGAAAAATAAATATAAAAAAGCTGGGCTAAGGAGAACTGAGAAATTTTTTCGTAATTTACGGAAGATATTATTTTTAAAACTGTCTCGCTCAAGATAAGTTATGTGGTCAGACAAAGCCATGTTGATCCGGTAATTATAGAATTATTTAACCAAAGAATAAACATGTATGTAAA
This sequence comes from Zanna intricata, assembly GCA_010016005.3. Classification (NCBI taxonomy): domain Eukaryota; kingdom Metazoa; phylum Arthropoda; class Insecta; order Hemiptera; family Fulgoridae; genus Zanna; species Zanna intricata. The sequence goes on from JAAAKQ030510457.1 coordinate 35,890, forward strand.
CTGACTTATTAAGATTTTTCATTCCTGGTTTATAATTGAACTATAAAACTTGACAATTAAACGATTAAACGATAATTGGAGAGTTTATATGCAATATACAAATATTATATACAATATTACAAAAACAGAATTTTTTCATTTGTAAAAAAAACATTTTTTTCAGAATTTCAAATTTTTAAATGCTCAAAACATATTTTGTTAAACAATAAAGTCACTAAAATAACTTAATAGTCCTCTCTTGATGTGTAACTTCCAAATGTAAAATAAACGAAAAAAGTTGTTTAATTTCGATTTTAATTTATTTAAAATCAATTTAAGAGAGTATTTGAATAATAAAAAATTCTCCCTGACGTATGAGCCCCCAAATTTTCAAAAAGGCGAAAACATATTTTTCGAAATGTAATGATAATATATAAAAATATTAAATAAAAATTTTGATTATAGCTTTAGTTTGTTCAACATCTTGGCTTCAAAATAAAAAGTAAAAGATTTAAATATAATGAATTATTATCAATTCCATAACTTTACCAGCTACACGGGAAATTTATCCAAATCATTGCTATATTTTTTTTTTAATAAAGTATTCAAATGTCGAAATATATCACAGTAAAAAAAAAATTGCATTAAGTAATTAAATTAGCCCACCGGGCTGATCCAAGGTAAACGCGTCGCCACAAATCACTTGTTTAACAGCTGTTCTCGAAGTTGAAGGTTCTTAGGTTTAAATCCTAGTAAACGTTGGTTGCTTTTATAAGGATTTGTATACTAGATAGTGGATACCAATGTACTTTGGTGGTTGGGGTTTAATTAAGCACTCATCTCAGGAATGGTTGGCTTGAGTCTATACAAGACTACACCTCATTTACATGTCACACATATCACACTCATCTGATTGGGCCTAGGGGGGGGGGAAGTTGCTTATTGTTCATTAGTTGAACAGGTTGCAACGTACGAATAAGAAAAAAATAAATAAATAGTTAAATTATTTATTTATATTTACTTAAACTCTAAAATGTTTAATATGAATTATAATGCAATTACTAAACATTGAAACCGGGAAGAACAATTGAAAAACAAAGTATTTCTTTTTTACGCGTCTTTTTTTATTTTTACAGTTTCCTTCTATTAAACTTTAGCTAATAAAATTAACACAAATGATAAGACAATTTTATTCAGCATAGAATTTGATTTTATTTTCATCAAGTAATTTGGAAAATATAACTCTTGAAGAATAAGCTTTTCCTTTGTGACACGGACTTATGTCAAAGAAAAAGAACTTGTAGGGTATAATACCTAAAAGAAATATTCAAAAAAACTTTTATTATAATTAGGAACCTTATAATTTTTTTTTTTTAAGAAGTGTATAAAAGATTTAAATATAATGAAATATTATGAATTTCATAACTTTACCGACTTCCCGGAAAATTCATCCAATTCATTGCTATTTTTTTAAACACAGAACAATATTAAAAAAAAAAACAAATTAAACTTGGTGGCCAAAAATCCTCGTGTGTTAAAATCCTCAAGATCCTTGAATTCGTTTTCTGTGACTCCACTGATTTGAATGCAGTACACTTCATATATTATTAATTTTAACAGAATTTTGTTGTTAGCGTAGTTTTATTATATAATATAATATGATAATGTAGCCGTTTTAATAAATATATTTTTTTAATGTGCTAGCAAATATTATGGACATCCCCACCAAACCCTTCCTAGACACACATGTGATCTTAAAATTGAAATTTTTTCTTCGAAAAAGCCTTCTTTCTTGAAATAAATAGAATGAAGCATTCGCCACTTCTCCCACAAAATTCACGAAAGAAAAAGTTTTTTATACAAATATTGTAAGATCCAGACTTCCATTTCCACCTCAAGAAGGCGAAGAAGATTGCAGATGGATAGCAACGAGTGTGGAGGAAAAGCCCAGCAGTCGCCGGAAGCAAGAGTGAAGAGTCCTACACGTTCCCCCATGATACCCTTCAGGACTACGAAGCAATTCAAGGTTTATGGTTTAAAAATTATTTACAGCCGGTTTACGGAAATGAAGGAAAGAAACATGCAGATCGTCCCGCTATTACTAACCGAGACCGACCTAATCGAATCCAGTCGAGATGCGATAGTGAAAGCAACCCGAGAAAAAAAAAGTTCTTACTTTATCTCACCAAACACTCGTATCATCCTTTCCTATACTTACAATTATGTCCTTATGTCCCAGCCATCACACATGTAACTCCCTCCGGAAAGGGAAGCGCATTGTCTCCTCCAAACATGAGGGTCCCCGAAAGACATATTCTTGCTAGACCGGAAGGAGCTGGCACGTAAGGACGTCACAGGACGGACTGAAGTGGAATCATGCCGGGAGTACGAGCTCATATGCGCCTAGTCTTCCACGATCAGCCCCGATCAACAAATTCTCACCGGTCTAAAGGATTGGAACGCAAATAAAAATTTCATCCATAAATAAAACAAAATAATTATAGCCGCTAAACTAATAATAACCCAACCGATAAATGAAAGACAAAGCAGCAAGGGGGGATATACAAACTCTCCCGCTATCCTTGCGTTCCGTTCCGTAAATATCGATCAAAAAAGTTTTTTAACTCTTTAATTTCATCCAAAGATTATGCAGATAATGAGAATAAATATAAAGGGCAATAACGTTAGATAAATTAACTAAGCAACAGAGATAGAATTAATTATTTGTGTTTTAATATTTGAGTAGTAATTTTCATTTTATTTTTGTGTTAAATAATTAATTATCTTGGAACATACGCCAAACAACTTTGCAATCAACTGCTAAAAAAAAAAAAAACTAAATTAAAAAAATCCAATTTCATATTACAAATATTTATTTAATTAAGTTCTGCTTGTACTTAATAGCAATTTACACAACTTTTGTTATATTAATAAGAAAAAAAAGGAAGAAAAAATTAATGAAGAAAACACTGCAACGTTACTTGAAACTTTTGGATGTAAGGCAAATCGTTAAAAGAAGAAAGTAATTTAAGTTTGTCACTAGCTGGGGGTTAGATTAGGATCGGACCTAAATATGTTTCATAGTCTCAGTAATAAAAGCACGTACCACAACAGCAGAGTATCTTGGCGAACCGTTTCCAATACTTCTCTCCTTTTCTCAATATTTTTTCTTTCTTTTTCTATAAATTTTCTAAAGTAACACGAAAACATACATTGAGAATCAAATATTATTAAATGATATATAATATAATTTTGAAATAATCAATTATGAGAACACATTTTCTTGTATATTAATCAAAGTAGAGATCCGAAAATTTTATTAACTGAAATCGATTTAGAGTAGAATTTCCATCGAATTAAGAAGATTTCATTAAAAAAAAGAGGTAATTTTATTTATTACCCGATCAAATTTTCTAATAGCCTATAAAATTTCATTATATGCTGAAATTGTCTTTTTTAATATAAAAGTCCTTTTTTTTTCTTTTTTTTTGTGTCCAGAGGTGAAGGAATGCCATTTACGCACGCCACTATGGGTGTGTTGGACTCGGACCCAGGCCGCTAATCGTCCCAGGCTAATAGGTTCTGCCAAGGTGTAGTTAGGCATAATATAACCTGCCCCATACCGACTGAACCACCCTCTCCGAAGAACTCATCCGTCCTGAGACCGGACCGGCAATTAAGCATAACTCAGTCTCAAGGGGAATGTTCCGATGGTTCACGGAAGCTCTCTTCTAGTCATTCTCCTACTAGGGATCTGGAACAAAATAAAACAAC
>JAAAKQ030510458.1:2479-17189 GCA_010016005.3 Zanna intricata
GTTTAATAATTAATTTTCTTCTTTTTTTAAGTTATTTATTTCATGTTTCTAAATATTTAATTTTTTCCTAATGTTTATGTTAACTATCCATTGTAAGTGATAAATTATGGTTAATTAACGACATTCATAACTGTAAAAATAACAAGACTCGTTCACCTTATCACCCCACAATGACTACTGCGATAAAAATTCCATGTAGTGCCTGTTGTCATTTAAAAAACATGAATTGTTTGTCATCAGTTTATTTAACATTTTTGCACATGAAAGTTAATTTGCATTATATTTGTATATGTTATTCCCCATTTTCTACACAGTATTGTCATTCGCCAAGTTCGTTTATACTATCTCTTAAATTTTAAACATCAAAGTCATAAATCATAATAGGACAGCAGTTTTTAGTTTGTCATCATTACTTAGTCACAAATCGAAAAGTTATTTTTATTTTGTTCAAACGAGTTTTTCATAGGTTAAGGCTGGAATTCTAGGCTGCCACTGAATTTCAGACCCCTTACAAAAAATGCACCATCCTTCAGAATGTTCATTTAAAAGTCCTTTACCAACTGAACACAATTAGCTGGAGCTTCATCTTTCTATAAAATGGCAGTTTTATAACATTTAATAGAAACCGAGGAATAAAGTCATTTTCAAGCATGTTAAAATATGAAGTACTGTTAACAGTTCTTCAATAAACTTTATTGAAGAACTATATACTTTATACTATACAATACTATAAATTATACTACTCTGGTAAAGTATACTATATACTTTATGTGATCTTATCAGATGCATCTTAGATATTACTGCTTACATCGTTACATGTGATGGAAGTCTGTGATTTCCTTGTAGAAGTGGAAATTTTCTTTACACCAAAAATATACATCTGAAATCTATTGCTGAGGTATATGGCACACTCATCAGAAGAAAATAACTGATTTCTGTCATTGAACATTAGAAAGCACCTTAGAAGAGCTTTGCAACAAATTTCACTTTAGGTTGTATCCCAGTTAGAAAAATAATTAACATGAGCAGGCTTAAAGGGTTAAACACAAGATCTTTTTGTAGTGTGTACAGGATATATTTAGCTCGGAAGATCTTTTCCTAGTCAGTTTAAAAGGAGATCATAAAACAGGTTCTTCAATAATATTAATGCTGGAAGGTCGTTTAAATCATTTCAAATTACGGCTGACCAAGTGGAAAAGGGCCTTATTTTGGGGCATTACTATTGATGTGGCTTCCTTACCAAAATGCTTAACGAGTCTTATATTTTCATTTGAATTTGTTAGCTCATGGGCCTAAACAATAGAAACAAGTTTTTCTTTAACTGAATACTCATTTGTGTTTACATTTTTAAACTTAAAACTGCAAAAATGAAATTTGTCACTAAACATGTTGAAATAACAACTTCTAACAAATTTGATGCAGTTGAGTAAATGAAAGCAGCTGATTAACGTTTACAACCTGATAACATTTAGTGTTATCAGGTACATTTTATCATGGAAAGGAACTTTACAACTACTCTGGTGTAGTGAAAATTATGGTTTTACTGGAGATTTGGTTTTGATATTAGTTAAATTATTTTTTATGCATAATCTCTCATGTTTTTGTCAATATTAATCATTGATTATTTAAAAATGATAATTTTTGCAATGACAAATTTAATTGAATTTTAATATTAAAATGTTTTTAATAATGTACTTTAAAACATTTTCAGTGATTTGAGTTGCTGTTCTACACTAGTATCAGATGATGTTGCTTCTGGCTGGGGTTTTTTAGGTTGACTTATTTATAGAATGTGATCAAAATGTAATTTATATTGTGAGTCATTTTGTATAAACTTTAAATGTGGCTTGAACAAATCAATATTTGTTGAAAATTAAATAACAATTCATAAAGTTAGTTGTATCTGTTTTCATTATTTAAATTAGATCTTAAAAACAATTTTTAATTATAAAATAGAAATTGTATGAAAATACATTTTTAAAATATAATTTTTTTTTGTAGGTAATAATTATTTTCAGGCACAGATCTTTCAAAATGCTTCATGAAGTAATTTTAGCTTTGCATGGATGCCTTAGTAGTATTTTGAATAAAAATACCCATGTAAGTATGATTCATCACTACATTGAAGTAATCCTTGTTTAGTAATTATAAAATATATGTTACCAAAACAAAAAAATGATAAATAAAACTATATTTATGAAAGTGACTTTATTATCTGAGATACTTAATTGCAAATTAAATTTAAAAAATCCACCAAAGAATTTTAGAACTTTCCTGACACTTACCTGTTCAAGAAAATTTGAAAATGAAAATAATACAGTAAAATTAAGTTATTAGGTAAAGTATATTTAATTTTATATAAAAAATTTAATTAATTTTTTTAGAATTTATGAATGCAAAATCAAATAATATTTAGTGTAATGAATTTAATACTTTTATTAAATATAATAAATGAAAATAAAAATTGTGAATGTTTTTATTGTTTTGGATGATCAGGTATGGAAACAGATTTCACCAGCAATTTTGAAAAAGGTAGAAATTTTCAATAAAAAGATTTGGCTCTGATTTGACTTTGGATCAAATGACATTTAGCTGTAAAAATTATGTAGTATTAATTGTGAAATAGAATCAAAATCCTTAGTAAAACTTTTGGGTCCTGGTTGAACTTCCTTAACCAAATAATGCTTATCATCAAAGATATACTTCTCTTTTTAGAATATAATAGATTTTAAACAAATTAAGTTTTTTTTATCCCGTTTGATCTGCTTGCTGCTCAAAGGCTATCTCATTAACATTTTCTATAATTTCCGTAACTAAAAATAGATTAAGTATCAGAAATTATGAAAAATTTTAATTCATAATTTTGTTCCTGTGAGACCCCATTTAAAAAATCTCATTTCATCTATATGGTTGGATTTTAAATCTTGAATTTAAAAAAAATTGATACTTTAAGTAAAAGTTCCACTCACCCACCTTGTTTTTTTAGGGTTTTGTAGAGGTAAAACTTAGGATTTTGTAGAGGATATAATGTCAGGATCCTTGTAGAGCACTAACAGTTCTCTGTTCTTCTTTATTCTCCAAACTCCCTCTTCCTCTGCCGGCCTGAATATTTTCCTCATCACCATATTCTCAAATACCATGAGTCGTTTATCATTCTTCTTGGACAGTACTCATGTTTCACTCCCATATATCAGAATTGGTTGGATAATTGTTTTGTACAACTGTATTTTGATCTGATGTGATAATAATGACTGACATTACCTTTTTACATGTACTCAGACATCTACTGGCATTTGCTACTTTTGTCTGAATTTCTTCATCATCTGAATTACTCTTGTTTACAGTCACCCATAAATATTTGAAGTTATCTACACACCCTGTTGACATGTTTCCCACTTTCACATTTCTGTTTCTGTCCTGTACTCCATTCCTTCCAAAATTGATTATCTTTCTTGGTTTTTCCTCATTCATATTTAGTCCCATACTTCTTGCTTCTCTGATAAATATTTCAGCTAAAAAGGATAAATTTTCTACTTATTCCAGCAATATAATAATGTCATCGGCAAAGGCCAATATATTCAGATCTATTCTTCGCTTAACACCTATCTTTTGTATTTTTCTTTTAATCAACTGAGATTTACAGAGCCATGGCAGTAAGTAAGTAAATGGTAAAACTTTATAAAGTAAGGTTTTATTTATTGGAGTAGTTATTTGCTTCAGTAAGTGGGGCTGATTCTGTGTAATGTTATTCAGAAAGGATAACAGAATTACAATTTAAAATATATATATCTCATGATATCTCCTTGTCTGATGGATTAGAATTTGGATAAATTTTGGAGTGTATATAGTTGAGTTTCAACTTTTTTTATCAACGGGTTTTCAATGTACGAGATAAAAATTGTTTGTAAATAATGTTGAAAATCTTCACCCCCAAATCCAAACTGAGATTTTAAATAAGTATAGATAACTACTTGCATTGAACTAATGCTCAGTTTTTCTATGACCAAAAGCAAAAATTAAAAGACAAGTGGTAGCATCTCAGCCTGTCATCTGGAGATTCAGGGTTCGTATCCTGGTCAGGTGTGGCATTTTCACACATGCTACACATCATTCATCTTCATCCTCTGATTTAATATCTAATAGTAGTTATGGAGGTTAAGATAGTGTGCATAAGATGTGATGACACCTGAGCTGGCTTGTCATACTCCAAAATCCAACTGTGGTCTTAGATCTCATCTGGAAACAGCATCCCTCAAACACCATGTAGAACTTGTTTATTATCCCACCATAATGAACCAAGCCTTTCCACTAAAAACCACTGATAGCCATAAACCTAAGTTCTTTTATTGTGATGGTTTTCAAAACATTTCCATCAGCATTGGCATGATCATATTTTGATTGATGTCACAATTACCTTTCTGATCATCAGTCAGGCTAATGCGGTGAATTTTGTGAAGATATATTACAATTTTCTATTAAAATTTCATGGTGCATCTGCATTAATATTCACTTCCTCAAAAAGTTTTTAGAAAGTTAAACAGTAATCTTCAAGAAGCGTGTTATTGTTGACATGACTGTCAAGGTATGGGATCTTCATTGATCTATGTTTTGCCCCCTTTAAAAAATTAAAGTATGCATAGCCCTGCTCTCTTGTTGTATAGTCTTCCTTAATTCCTTAAGCATTTTAAATGTCTCTGTAAAACATTTTATAAGTTTAAAGCTAAATTTAATAAACATATTGCACTTCAATATCTTTTATTTTCACTTTGTTAAAAATCCAACTTAATACCTATGTATATTCCTACTGTTGATAGCTCTAAAACTAACACTGGTTGCATGACATGAAAGGCCATTGTGTTTTTAAAGATTGACACTAGTCAGAGCTACTTGGAAAATGCTTTCCTCTGGGTGTTAATGATGTTATAAAAGTTTAGTCTTTTTTTAGCAGATTAATTACTGCAAATGGTTTCATATATTTAAAATTATCCATACAGTATTATATAATATATATTTCATTGATGAATACTACCTCAGTCCATCTATAATTTCTCTGAAGAAACTCACCTCTACCCATAATAAGGAATCGTAAGGATTTGAGTTTTTGAAATACCCAAAAGTTAAGAAATTTCAAATATCCATATTGGTGTACAGCTAAACTAAATTTATGTTTTGAACGGTAAAAAAAATTATATTGATTTTTTCCAACGTATTTTCTAATTTAAAAAAAAAAAAATGGAAATGTGGAAATGAAATGTAAAGGAAAGCAGTTAAAATTCGGTATTCTTTAAAATTGATTATAATCCATTATTTTTTACTAGGAAAAACAATTTTACATTATTATTTCAAATAATGCAGTATTTTTATATTCTTTTTATATATATATATATTATCCCAAGATATATTGTCTTAGTATAATGACTGTTATTTTTTAGGCAACTGAATTGACTAAAGTTCTACATCCATCTGAAAAGGCTCTACTGAAACGGATATTAAATTTGGGTGAAACATATGGTCATTTACAAAATTTCATTGATGAAAACTTATGCCCTCGCATTGAATTTGAACCTGTGGATATTTGTAAGTGGTAACTCAATTTTTTGTTTGTAGCTCAGCATGTTTAATTTTGTTAAGCATTATTTATATTGTCCAAATACATTTTTATTGATTTATATGTAATAGAATAGAGAATAACAAATTTGAACAGTTAAACTGAAAGTTTTAATACAGATACTGAAAGTCATTTTTGGAACAGTGCACTTGAAGGTAGTATGCCAGTTTTTTTTTTTTATACTACTACTACTATATTCAGTATTTTTTAATCCCCAAACTTACTGCCAGTCAGATACTTCAGTTAACTAGCTAAAATTCTTATGAAAATAGCTTTATGTTTCACATTTCAATCATTGTTTTATTTGATGGGTATGTTTTATGAGATTAATTGTATATTACATGCTTTTCTCTTGTTCAGACGCTTCTTCAGAATCTTTTCTTTTCTTTCCTTTTTTTTTTTAATATCTAGCTCATTTTGGCAATATGATGTAAAATTAAGGGTTAAACACTGGCAAGGGTTAAAAACTGAATTGAAACATAAATTTTAATAAAATTTATTCCATTCATCTACAGCAGTGCTTCCCAACCTTTTTTTTGTTCCCATACCCCTTAATAAAACTTTTCATTTATGACTACTCATCCTCTGATAACTCCATACCTACTTCTAAAAATGTGTCTCGTTCCTCTTAAGGTCTATCTATTGTCAAATCTTAACTTTGAAATATACCTAGTACTGTCTCTAGAGACTTGTGATCTATAGAGAGTTACTGTACATTAACAGGAGTCCCTTTATGTACATTAACCCCTTTATTTATAGGTTCCTTTTATGTACATGTAATTTTGAGTTTTAATTGACCCGTCTGTAGTAGTACCCTGGTTTCCATGCGACTCTGAATCATTACATTGTTTTGAAGTACTTGCTTAAAACTGCTAAATTGGTATGTTGAATTTTCAGGGCTTGTCACAGTTCTCTTAAGACTTCCAGTTTTTAGCCACTTATCCATTTTGAGAATCAAAAAATATAGACAAAAAGAAACAATACCTAAATACTTACACATTACTCACAAATGGTTGCATTCATTAAAATCACTGTTGCCAGATTGATGACATTATACTTTTCGCCTGGATCGGGCGATTATACCATATATTCAAGCCGTGGCCGAACAGAGTAGTAGTTTGGATAGTGTCTATCAAATGTTTCATCCTTAGCGGCAAGTGTTCAATAAAAAGTTGGTATGCACCATCAAAGAATTATAAAGAATCCTTTGCATACACTAACCGCTTAGATAGGCGGTATACAAACGAATGTGCTGTATTTTACCAACCCAACGCTCATAGTCTAGCAGTAAGTTATTAGTTATAAGGTTCATTTTAAAATACATATTGAAGACATTATAATAAAGTTTATATAAGTTAACTGCTTTAACTTCTCAGTATTTCTGCCATTACCAATATAATTTTCATGTATCCCCAATGGGACTCCCTGAACCCCCGGGGGTACGCATACCACAGGTTGGGAATCGCTGATCTATAGAATCATATTATGATCATTTTCACATTTTCTTTCATTTGAAAAAATATCTTCTAGTAAAAAGACAACCATAGTTTGGTATGCAACAGATCCCAAATATGTTAATATCACAATGTAAAGACATGAAGTACACTGCACAACTGAAATGCAAAGTAAAAGTATTAAAGAATCAGGTAGTGTACTAATTAACAGAACATAATGTTTGTTTAATCTACTGATGACAAGTCTTGAAATCAAAAGAGAGAAATAGATTATGTCATCTTTATAAATAAATCATACTTTTGTTTAATGATTCATTTTCCTTAATCTATATAATGTACTCCTAAATTATGCTGAATTGAGAAATAAAATTTATGAAAATTGTCGTGACACCCATTCAGTAGACAGGGTATGTTACAGTAAAGGGCTACTACATTCTCTTTTAAAATTTTGTTTACTTCCTGTCATTATGTTTTAGTATTGATTGTTTATTACTAGATAATGAGGTTCTTGCTTTAATATAATCTTTATTATTAATAAATTTTTAGCTGTAAATACATTTTGTATAACAATAGTATAAAAACAATTGAAATAATTGAAAATGTTAAACAGAAATCAATTTTCAATAAAAAATCTTGCATGAAAAGCGATTTTGTTGGTTTATGTTATCGCTGAATGGCTTCAACGACAGTGGAACCTCAACACATTTTGGTGGCCCTGAAAAGGGCCTTTTTGTGCCCAAATGGCTTCGGTGGCTCTTTGTTTAAAATCTCATCATAATAGCCCTGAGAAGGGCTGTTGTCTTAATCTTGTAATAGCCCTGAGAAGGGCTGTTGTCAAATGGCTTTGATGACGCATTGTAGTCTAAAATCTCTTTCTGACACTGAAAAGGGCTGTTTTTGTGCTTAGCTCTGAGAAGAGCTGTTGGAGCCGGGAGATGGTCTCTGGTGAAGTCGAGGTTGCAGTCAGGGAGTTGCAGCTTGGTCGTCAAAGTCCAACCGGGCTTTCCCTCAGCAACAGTTAAGTTGCCACTACAGCATAGTAGTGGAGAGCCCTGCAGTGTCGAATCGGCGTTGGTCATCGTACGCCGGTGTGGCCAAGGCGGTTCTCCCCGAGAACCGCCTTGGCCGCACCGGCATACGATGACCGACTCTGGGCCGGCTCTTGAAGCTGCATCCACTAGCCAGGGCGATGGAAGCCCGGCAAGCTGGAGCTGGAGTGTAGCGTCTGCATCCAACGACTCTCTCGGTGGGCCGGCAGGCCTGCTGCTCTGGCAGGGTGGTCCAGCGTTGAATCGGCTAGAGAACTCTTTTGGTTTTCTTCCATCATCTTCTCCAAGGTATTCTCTAGGTGGCAGTTGGTGTTAGAATGAAGTTTCACACTAAGAAGCCTTCATTTATTAGAGCCCACAGTGGTGGGGTAGTGCTGTTATGTTGGGAGTTTTCATGTGCGATCAGATGCCGTGTAGTGAGAGTGCCCGCCTATGCATGCGCATCGTATACTGTATTCCAGCTGATATTTTCTCGTCCAAGCGTTCGCCAAGTTAAAGATGTGTGGTAACAATATTTATGCAGAATGCTACATGAAGTTTCTACAGTACGTTTTATAGAATTATTCTCTCATGTCTTAAATAGTCCAATTTCTCTCATCAAGTTCATATAAGCATAGGTATGAAAACATATTGTTTTCAAGTTGCAACTAGGATAAGATTTCTGTTCTCATGATCAAATAATGCTATATTAAAATTCAATAGATACAAATAAATGAATAAATTTAGTGTTTTGAAAGTAATCTTATAATAAAACAAAATTGAAAGAAATAGGTCTTAAATTTGCATCTCCAATTGTTTTCAAGAAAAATGTTTAAAACAAAAAATTTATGTTGAAAAGAACACTGTTTTTAGGATCAGTATTATTTTACTTTGTTAACTTGTCAACCATCAACTTAAACTTAAAAGACAAAGTTTGTGTAGAATTTAATTATGAGAATATTTATTGCATTTATGCATTTATTGTTGACAAAAAAAGTAATGCAAACCAAAGTTTAAATTGAACTGTAAAAAGAGATTATTCAGTAAAAGTTTTTACTGTAGTTTTAAATAAAGTAAGAAGGAAAAATAAGTTATTGGCAAGTTAGCTGAGATTTCCAACATCATTTGGAATACTTAAGTGATCAGTTAACACAGGTGACGCATAGAAACAGAAAATTTTAAACAATTAAAAAAATGAAGTAATGTTACTAACCTTTATTTGATGTTGAAAATTGTTCTACAAGAATGGAAATTTCAATATGCATTACTTTTTAAAAATTACTTCTCTTAAATGCTGTCTATTTTTGTGTACAAATTCAGTAATTCGATTCTGAAAATTTTGCATAGTGTGGCGCAATGTGTTCACCAATAAGTTGCCGATTTCCTCTTCATCTGTTTTTTAAGCTGAGCAAGGTTTCTTGATCTAGTCTGGTACACAATGCTCTTTAGATGTCCCTATAAATCGAATCCCAGACTGAAAGGTCTAAAGACAGGGCAACCAAGCAATTTTAGCTGTCCTGAAATTATGCGATCCCTAAACAAACATCTCATTACTGCCTCAGAGTGTGAGTGGAGTCGAGTCAGAATTCTATAGTGGATAGGGGAAGCACTTCTTGATGCAATTTGTTGAAGTTTCTCAAGTTCCCTGAGTTGTTTAAGGCCAGATGTTGTGAAGCAGAATGATGCATTTACGACGAGATACATAGTGTTTTTTTCAGTACTGCAGCCTGTCAAAAAGCATGTCTTGATAGTGTGCTTTGTTTATTGTTCACTGAACTAGAAAATCAACAAAAACTGGGCTTTTTGCATCCCAAAAGAAGACAGCTTGATTTTTCCTCCTGAAGATCAGGTTCAGAATTTTTTTCTTGACAGGTGCTGTCAAGACTCAACTCATGTGCTGTCATTCCATGCTCTGCCTTTGTGATTCCATATCATAATGATGAATCCATATCTCAACCACTGGTTAAAAACTGTGCAGAAACGCATTATCTTCCTTACTGACACTATTGTTTTAGCTCTGTGCACATGTGAAGTCTTTTCTCCTTATTGTGATCTGTCAGTTCTTGGAACTCATTTTTGGTGAGTTTGACAGGGATATTGTTATGAACTGTACTGACATATAATTGTAAATTATCAGTTATAATCTCATCTGTAATCAGCCGCTTTTCTTGGATGAGACAGTTTATGTGAGTTTCAAGCCCTGGAATTGAAACTTCAATTGGATATCCAGAACAATGCTTGATGTCCAAAACATTCTTAAAATTCAACCACAAATAAAATCAATACTAAAGATAAATAACGATTTTTTAAGAAAAACTGAATTTCCAAATTTTTTTTGTTATACCTCATAATTATCTTTTAGGGGTTTTTATGTTAATTATCCATATATTATTAAAACATCCCAAAAAATGAAAGCTCAGGTAAAACTATTGTATTAATTTTCATATTTTTTTTTTTTCATTTTAAAATTAAACAGACTTTCTACAATCATTGACAGTTGACCATTTTTTAATATGTTTAGTTCATTGAGCACCAGATTGTACCACTTTTTTGTCTTTAAATAGACTTTTAAAAAATGTCCTCCACACTGTAATTTACATTTTAAATTTTGTAGCTCCCTCTCCTGCTGCAAACTCCCTTTTCATAAACCAGTGAGTTTTTTTAACTTAATACTGGGTAAAAGAATATTATTGTCTAATAAATGCTACAATTTCTTTTTTCAATCATTAAAAAGCTGTAAAAGATAAAAAGGAATGTTTTGAATTCTGCTTAAGCTCACAAAATTACTAATAATACTATTAATTATGTTATACTGAAGGTTTTTCTTTTCTTTTTTCAATTCTTTTCTTTGAGATTTTTTCATCAGTCCATCTTCAATTTTATATTAATTTGTGATATATTGTGGCATTATCCACTCCTATTTCTCTACTATGTAATAGCGGTTTGGAAAGTAATCTCAATTAGGCTATAAATAAAAACCTGCATAGATAAAAAATATTTTATTGTTTAAAACTTAAAACTACAGCTTTTAACTATTTTTCAACAATCGCCATTTAAATTCAAGCATTTGTCATATTTAAATTCAAGCATTTGTCATATTTAAAAATACCTTCTTCATAAAATTCAGCCACCTGAGTACCTAGCCACTCTTTCACGGCATTTGGAAGTTTATCATTATCATCAGAGTGCTACGACACAAACCATTTCTTCATGGGAGTGAAGATATGAAAATCAGTCTGCGCCAAGTTTGGGCTGTTAGAGGATGATCAAAAATGTCCCATTGGATTTGATTCAGAAGTTTTCAAGTTCTTTGAATGTTGTGAGGGCGAGTGTCATCATGTAAAAGATAACACTGACTGACAACATACTGCAACGTTTGTTCTGAATGGCTTGCCTAAGTTTCTTCAAAATTTCACTGTAGACTGCTGAAATAATTGTCATACCACATTTCATAAAATCAATTAGAAGAACTCCCTTGGCATCCCAAAAAAACTGTAGCTATAACCTTCCTTGCTGACAAAGTTTGGCAGGCTTTATTTGGCTTGCATGGAAAACTGGTGTGGCCCCAGGCCATCAATTGATGTTTCATTTTGGCATTCACATAGACTATCCAAGCTTCATCCTGATAACAATTCTCTTCAAAAAAACTTTCTCTTTCCATGTTTAGCATGCAAAAGGAAGTCTAAGGACAGAGCCCATTTGTTTGGTTTGATAGATCTCTGTGAACATTTTTGGAACCCACCGAGCATTGAACTTCCAGTAGCCTAATTCATCAGTGACAGCCTTCTACAAAACTGTAAGAGAAATTTGTGGGAGTTGTTCAGAAATTTCAGAGATGGTAAATTTTCAATTTTCATACTTTTTCATCAATTTCACTGATAAGATCATCACTTATAACAGACGGCCCACCATTCTTTTCTTCTTCATGGATGTTTGACTTTCCACTTTTTAAAAATTGAACTCATTGACTCACTACACCGCACTCATAACATTTGGGCCATACACTGTACACAACTGATGTTGGATTTCTGCTGTCAAAACATTTTGTGGACAAAGAGATCTTATGACAGCATGCACCTAGCATTTCAGGGAATTTTCTACTGCAACGCATATATTTTTATATTAAAGTATGCAGCTCACACTGACACGGCTGGAATCACACTAATTCAGAGAGAGTACACCAGTGTGTCAATGGTGAGACCACTAACACTACTACTACTAGCACTATGCTACTCTGGAGGTTACTCTCTGAACCGCCCTCACATTTGTTACTTTTGTTGTGATTATAACACCATATATGTCTAGAATAATCAGTATATTTTAAAGTAATTCATCACAAATTAATATTCATTCTCAAAAATTACATTTCAGTCCTTAAGAATATCAAATCTGTGCAAGCATATATTTAGGGAAAACGATAAACAAAGGGATACAGGTTTTTGTAGTCATGCAATCTATGTATTAAAAAAATTAAAAAACGTATGTTTATTTAATAATAAGGAGTTATTTAATTATATCATAAGAAAACTAAGGAACTATATTTTTAACTTTTTTCTGCTTACATGTCACAATAAATGATAACGTTATTGATAGACAACCGCTATGTTTGTAATCAGCCACATTTTTGTTTACCGTAAATGTGAAAGATTGGCTTATTTATTATTGTCCTGTCAGAGAAAAGCAATCATAAAAACATTCTGGTATTCAGAATAAGACCACATGTTTTAATAATATTCTGCATAATCAATATATGCTGGGTTTGTGAACAGCATGCTTGCTGTAATGCTGGGAAATTACTAACACAGACAAGAGGATGATAAGTCAAGTAATGAGCTATACATTTTATTGTTATTTAATACAATTTAGGCAAAATATCTACCTCATCAGGAATTTTCTAATAACAAACTTACAAGTATATGATCAGCGCCTGTTTTAAATTGTGTGACTGTGAATGCACTGTATAAGATTAAATCCACTGTATAAGATGAGTTTAAATCCACAATAAATCACTGTTTCTTTACTTTTTGAATAAATTGCTCAGTTAGGATTATTAGTTAAATTATAATTAGTTGCTCCTCAAATGTTTCACTGAATTTTATATATTTGTAAACTACTTTATTTTATTTAACCTTTTTTCATTCCTTGTTTACCTTCTCAAATGTAATTTGTTTCATTGTCTTGGATTAAATTGAAATTAGTTTTATAAAATTAATGTTTTATTAATTTCTTTTGATCAGTTTTATAAACTAGACACCTAATTAAAATTTAAATAATTTTGTCCCTTAGATTTAAGCATTCGATTTTATAAAGGAATAACAAAAATGTATTAATTGTGATTTTTGTTTTAGCTATTGATGAAGGAAATTTTGTTACCGGCGGTATGTATTTACAAGCGTTTTGTGATGGATTACAGAAAGTTCTTCAGCCATACCGAAATGATGTTGTTCTATTAGAAAAAATGGTTGTGCAAGATCCTTTTTTATCTTTAACATCAATAAATAGCCATATAGGCAGTTATTCACAGTTGCTTTGTACATTACATTCAATGATAACCGAGGTAAGATATATGTTTAGAATAAAACTGACTGAAATCCAGTATAAATTTATGTCCCATTAAACTATAAATAAAAAAATAAATATACTTTTTGTTAAATGCAAATGAATTGCATACAGCTAAGTAGATCTAATAAAGTGAATAATATCACAAACTAAACAATTTTTTAATTATCATTTATAGAAATGACCATTCACTTGTCAAACATAGACAGTTTTTTTTTTTGTGATTGGTTAATAAATGAAATTATGTAAACATTGTTGGACATATATAATTATTTTATTAATAATAAATCAATCTCAAAAAAATAAATAAATTTTAATGGATCTGCATCATTTAATGCAAAAGTATTTCCAATGGTATCATCAGCTACTATTTGTTTTAAATATATTGAACTACCATCCATGTTGCAGCTTCATCTGTGCTATATGATCACTTGTGTTTCCCCATGACAGTCTTGGGGATATTTAGCCAGTCACGTTAGGTGACTGGCTAAACATCTAGCTAGGAGTTCTGCCTCCTGGACTCCTCTTTGTTCATCAAACTCATGCTTATGAGAATAATAATGATAAATAAAAATTTAAAACCTGTTCAGTTTATAAAAAATGTCAGTTTGTTATAATTTCTTCAGAGCAACAATTTAGTCAGTTCAGGACCCATTAATTGGTTTTTAAACTTCCCATCATATTTTTGCTCGGCAAATACTTAATCAAAATTATAAACATAAATTACCATAACATTATTACCAAATCTCATAAAAATTGGTTCAATAGTGGTTACATAAAACAGCAAAAATATTATAAAACAATTTTATATCTTAGGAGGTTTTTACTTCTTAGTATTAAAAATTTAAAAAAAAAACCAGAAATGGTTTTTATGTATTTATCTGAAGAATATTTGCAAGGCCAAATCAAGTGAATATCTTATTTAATATAGTCAGATATGGGGAAAATTTGTAATCATTGTCTGAAATTTTTGTACCTTTCTTCATCCTATTCTAGTTTGAATTTGAAAAAATCTAGAAATTGGTTTTTAGTATTCACATAAATATTGCACACACACACAC